>CAUYSK010044947.1:0-63366 GCA_963575035.1 Avahi laniger | reverse complement strand
TAGTCCCAGCTACTTGGGAGGCTGAGACAGTAGGATTGCTTGAGTCCAGGAGTTTGAGGTTGCTGTGAGCTAGGCTGACGCCACGGCACTCGCTCCAGGCAAGAGAGTGAGACTCTGTCTCAAAAAAAAAAAAAAAAAAATCTTCTTGACACATCCTCAAAACCCCAACCACAGATTAATCCACTTCCTCCCTTCTCCAGGCCTCACCCTACTTGCTATGCACTGCAGGGCCAACTGATGCCTCTAATTGGGTCCACTGAGATGCCTGACAATTCTGTTTCCTCAGAAGACCCTTCTTCACCCACTCTCAAATGGCCTTGAAGTCTTCACAGAGAAAAGTCATCAGTAAAAAACTCTTTCAGCTAACTTCCAAGGGCTACTTCTACCATCCACCTCTGATCTCATCCTCTCCCACCCTCTCAAGGGTCAAGTGTCTCCAGCTTCCCTCCACCCGTTCCTTCCTGATCATCATTTGCACATCCTCCAGTCTCTCCAGGGGGAGGGGTTACCTCCCCTTCACCGAGTCAAACTTCTTTAACCTCCTGTCTTCTGTGATAGCAAACCTTCCTGGTTTCCCTCCTTGCCTCTGACCATTCTTAATCATCCTTAAAATACTGCGGTTTGACTCTGTGACTTTCATCACAATTTGCTTGTGATGGTCCAGATATCCAGATTTCTGGCCCAGATATGCTTCCTGGGCTTCATATCTGTATAACCACCTCCACTTCAGCACATCCCAAAAAGTGCCCAGGATCACTCTGCCTGTGTTCTGCACCTTCAGGAAAGTACCACTCCTGCTTCAACTGTTCTACCAGAAGCCTCCACTCCTCATCTCCTGAGTCTACTCCAAGCCTTGTCGGTACTACCTCTGGGGTGTCTCTAATGCCACCCACCCCTTGGCATCCCTTCTGCCCCCAACCTAGACCAGGCCACTATCTCAAATTTGGACAGCCACACAGCCTAAGTGTTCTGCCAATCTCCTCTCCACAAAGAGACAAGGAGCCATTCTCCACAGTGTTAATCCACTGCTTAAAACCCCTCAATCTGTACCTTTGCAGCCCTGCCCAGGCACCGCTTTAGCCACTTCCCCCCTCACTGTTCATCTGTTTCAATCCCTCAAAAACACAGCATGCTCTCACACAAGGCCCCATGTCTACTTTTACCACTGCCCTGAAGATGCTTTCTACTCCACAAACCTTCCCCTCATCTGGCTGACACCTAATCAATATTCAGGTCCTACTTTACTTGGTAACTGCTTCCGGAAGCCTTCCCTGCACCTTCTAGTCCAGTGGAGGTGCCCACCCAAGACACCTATGCTCCTCCTACTTCCCCCTCACAGCCCTGATCATGCTTAATGGTAACTATCATCTGAGAGCTCTTCTGGAGTGAGGCACTCTGTGCCTTATTCATTATATATCCTCTCAGGGGTGCTCATTAAATATCGATGAACAGATGAACACAAGGACCAAATATCTTTAGGAATAACTAATGTAACAATTTTTTTTTTAAGTGAGGGTTGGCAATTCACAAGTGATACGGTGTTTCAAGAGAGGGGCAAAAAAAGAAAGGGCCTAGAGGTTGGGGCAAGTCTTTATGAAAGAGGAACTGGCCTGCCCAGTTAGTGCTCAGCAAAGCAATGCCAGGCATTCTTTTCACAGTGCTGAGCCAAAGACCTGGCGCCAGGGACCGTCCTGTAAAGACAGTGGTAATTAGCCAAGCTAGGCAGATCAACTCCCTCCAACGTTTAGACGGGAGAGTCCAGAGAGGACTAGCCAGTGCGCAGCAGTTTCCATGAAACCTCAGGCTCCACCTCCTCCTACACTGGCTGTGAGCAAGTCTGTTTCTTAGGCCCAAACAATGTCACTGGCAGGGGTGAAGGGAAGGCTTGGGAGGACTGGAGGTACGTGCCCTCTCCTCAAAGTGCAGGAAGGTCGCAATGCTGGACGCCAACGCCCGGCTTGCGGAAGAGAGGAAGCGACTGCCAAGCGAAAGGAATCGCACTTGCCCTTCTGAGGATAAAAACAGCTCAGCTCTCTGAATGGAATGAGCGGTCTGCAATATAAGAATATCCCCCAGGAAAAAGGAATCCCTGCCGCCTCGTGCATTCCTGAAAGGAAACGAGGCTGCTGCACCCTCACTTACAGAAGGTCTCCTGGCCCACGCGCACTTTAATCATGATCCACTCCATCAATCCTCCCAGGACAAAAAAGAAGGGCAGGAACCTGTAGATGCCGAGTTGCTGCTTCCCGGGCACTCGTTGCAGAATCCGCCTCACCTGAGCCCTGGAGAACATGCTCGACTGAGGTCGTAGAGAGAGGTATGGCGGAACCAAGCGCCACTGAGCGCCGAACGCAGCCGAGGCCTCCACGCCAGGCCTCGCAGCGCATAGAGGCCCAAGCGCGGAGCGACTGTCGCCTGGTGAGGGAGAGCCGGATCCGCCAATCGGGGTGCAGCGGGGCGTGCAGATCCGCCAGTCAGAGTACTGGGGGTGCGCGTGCTCCGTGAGGCTGGGCCGAGCCAGAAGAAGCTGGCGCAAGCGCTTCGGCTCTGGAGTCGCGGCGGCCCAAGGGGGCGCGGCCGTCCACGTGGCGTCAGCCCCGCCCCGGCCCCGGCCTCCCGGGTGCGGGCCCGAGCTCGGAGTTGCCAGCCGCGCACCCTCATCTGCCACTGCCATCTTTTTTCTTAATACCCTGGTGGAAGTGAGACCCTCTTTGATGGATTAATCCTGTACTGCACCACACTCTAAAATGCAATTACGCAAGGCCTTGCGTTTATTTCGGGCACGTGATTAGACTTATAAAATAACAGAATTTGACACGCATTGTTGAAAGCTGAATTTTATCATTATCACAACAAAAGTCTAAGTAAGCGCCTTGCGACAAACAACCCTAAAATTAATGAAAGCTATCATGTGTGAGGCACTTACTGTTCTACGGGCATTTGTAGGTGTTCTATTCACAATAATCGCAGAAGAGCATGATAGTCAAAGAGCTTGGGGTGGCCGGAGTGCTGGATCACCCCTGTAATCCTAGCACTCTTGGGAGGCGGAGGAGGATCACTTGAGGTCCGAAGTTGGAGGCCAGCCTGAGCAAGAGTGAGACACCCCCGCCCCCATCTCTACTAAAAATAGAAAAAATTAGCCAGGTGTGTTGGTGAGACCTGTAGTCCCAGCTACTCAGGAGGCTGAGGCAGGAGAATCGCTTGAGCCCAGGAGTTTGAGGTTGCTGTGAGCTAGGCTAACGCCATGACACTCTACCCAGAGCAACAGAGCGAGACTCCGTCTTAATTAATAAATAAATAAGCGCGTGGGCTTTTGTTAAACCACATCCCTGCTCCACAGGTACTACCTTAGCCTGTCTCCATTCCCAGAGGGTAAAATGTGGAACTTTCTCTACAGTATTATGATAATGACAATGATTTGCTGAGCCTTGGTTCTTCATATGTACTCCCTTAGCTGAGAAGTTAAGAGATTAAGCCAGGCAGAAGCAGAGCCCTAACTCCAGAGCCTCCACTCATCATTATATCCTCTCATGCTGCCTCACTGTGCTTGCTGAAGATATCTGTTAAGGGACTGTCATCCCATTACCTAAGGCTAAAATAACAACTGGAGGAACAGCTTTAGAATGGAAACTACTGTTAGAGAATCTAAGAAAATCAAATGAAAGCTTAGAACCAATGAGGGGATTTGGTGATAGGGATCCAAAATATACCAAAGCAGACTGGAGGAAAGAGAGAGAAAGAACACATGCAGGACCCCAAAAAGAGTCATAGGGCAGGCAGTGAATGGCCTGAGCTGCCCCCTGTAATTGGCCCGCCAACCAGGAAGCCTCCTTCTGGTCTGTGTTCACTGCGCACCCGGACACACACACACACACACACGGTCTGTGTTCACTGCGCGCGCGGACACACACACACACACACACACACCAGCTTGGTGCTGGCTCTTTCCTCTTGGTAGCTCTGAGGGCCGGATGACACAGGGTGTCCACTTGCCTAGAGGAGGTTCTATGAGGCTAGATCCCCAGCGCCCGCCTAGCTCACTGGAGCCCTCAGGGGCGCCACCACCCATGGGCCCACCCTTTGGCCTCGATCCTCACCAGTGCCTGGCTCAGTGTCTTCAGCCGAAGTTCAGTGGAGCTTCAAACACACCTGCACCCTTAAACCCAACGAGGCTACCCCAAGCAACAATGTGTTCCCACCTGGCCATCTGCCCACCCACAGGGCCCAGGGGTGCAGGTCAGCCTCCTCCAGGCCCAGTGCACAGCTTGGTGCGTGTGCAAGCTCCAAAAACAGATCTGAGTAGAAGCAATGTGGGGGGGACAGCGGTTCCAAGACGAAAAGACGAACTTCTTTGGAAAGTCTACCGACAAAGCTAAAAGAGACCGTGGCATCTCAAGAGGGGCCTGCCCCTGGAAGCCAGGAGCCAGGGCGGGTCATGTGGCGATTTAATGCGGTCAGAACCAAGCCAGCACAGTGACCCCTGGCCCACTGCTCTGAGTTACAAGGGGTCACCTGGAGGTACGGTACCGGGAGAAGCAGCTGCTCAGTGGAGGTTGGCTGCCCTGCAGGTCCTGTGGTCTCACCCAGTGTGGGACTGGCACCAGGGAGAGCGCGGGGAGGGCTCTTTTATTCGCTAAATAGATGAACTGAAGCGGCCCAGGCTCTGATCAGATGGCAGTTATGGGCTGGAGGTGGGGGACAGGGTCCCGCGAAAGGAGGACCCGGGCCCTGGAGGAGAGGAGCGGAAGATCTAGGGCCAGGAGGACCCAGAGGCGTGGGGGAGGGGCGGAGGACCCGGGGGCTGGGGTGGACCGCTGCGCTCGGGCCACCTCCTCTCCGCGCCTCGGCCGTGCAGCTGAGGAGTTGGCGGCTCTTGGGCCCTCCGACTTCCGACAGGAGACGGAGCCGCCATCGCCGCCGTGACTACCGAAGGGGGGCGCAGAGTCCTTCGCCGCCGCGCCGGAGACTGAGGGGAGGGGGCCAGGGAGCCCGCCCCGCCCGCCCGGCCGAGACCTCCCGCCCCCCAGGCCGAGCGGCGCGCCTATTGGCCTGCTGGGCTCCGCGCGCCGCGCCCATTGGCCGGCCGCCGTGAGCAGCACGCGGCCACCGTGGCGGGCGCGCAGTCAGAGGGCCGCGGGCTGGCCGGAGGGGCCGAGGGTACCGCGGGCGGCGAGCGGAGGGCATGGCGGGCGCGGGGCTGCGGGCGGCCGCTCGGCGCTGGCTGCTGTGCGGAGAACAAGGCGGGCCGCGAGCCGCCTCGACCTCGCCCTCCTGCCCTGGCTGCGGCCCCCCGGGTCCCGGCGCCCACTGCCCCGGCACTCCCCGCTCCGCGCCCGCCGCCGGCGCCGAACTCAGCGCACACCTGTGGGCCCGCTACCAGGACATGCGGAGACTGGTGCATGGTGGGTGAGCCGGAGCGGGACGTGCGCCGGGGTGTCTCCCGCAGGGCGGACGGACGGACGGACCGAGCGCCAGGACACCGCCCCCGAGCCGTCGCGGGCGCTGCTCCTCTCGGAAAGCGCCCGGTGGGGCTCGCCGTGGCCCGGGAGCCCGAGGGCCGGGCGGCTTTTCGGGAGAATCTCGGGCGGGAGGTTTGTTCCCGGCTCTGTCTATGGGAGCTCGAGGCTCCCGTAGCGGCCGCCAGAGTGCTTCCCCTCTCCACCCCCCGCCGTCTTCCTTTGGGGTCCCGCCCGCCGGGAGGCCACAGCGGAAACGCCCCCAACCCCTTGTTCTGCACCGGCTGGTAGTTGGGGCGGGAGTGCTGTGGACAAAGCCAGCAAATAGCGCTGGTCTGGACGCGCTCCTGGGGGCGGCCAGACCTAGGCGGACGCTGGCTGGACTTTTCAGACACACCTCTTGGTTTCGCCCTGGAGGTCCAGCGCACTCGCAGCCCGCCAGGCGAGAGTGTTGGAGAAACCAGAATAAGTCCCCCCAGTCCCCTGGAATCCAGAAGGGCTGCTATAGCCTTGACCAGGGCTGCACGGGCAGTTAACTTCTGGTTCTTCTCCCTCCCTCTGCGAAATGGGATGATGAGGCCTGAGGGCCCCTCTCAGCAAGGCCAGCCCAGGTTCACTGGGGAAGCCCGAGAGCTGAGAATGCCGGACATCTGCCCACTTGTCTGGGTGTGTCAAGTGGGGTCCTGCCTCTCTGCAGCAGACAAATGTGGTTTGGGTCATGGCCCTATCACCAGCTGGGTGGTCCTCAGCAAGCCTCATCCTCTCGAATCTCAGTGTCCTCGGGCACAAAAGAGTCCTGGGACCTTTTTCACAGGTTGTGGTGATGACTAGAAAGGAGCCAGGCTAAGAAAGGACAGGGGAGCTTCCAGAGGAACCCCCAGGGGTGATGTGGCTTTTATTGTTTGATAAGACAAAGTAGCCCTGTCTGGAATATCCCAATGGACCTGACAGGGACTTCCACTGCAGCTGTGTGGAGACCTGGGGAGTGGAGGGTGACTGAGACTCACTTCTTGACAAGCTGAAGGCAGAATAGTGAAGTCCCCTGAGAAAGGGTTGTTGAATGGTTGTTTGAAGCCCTTGGGCCTCTATAAGCCCTCGAGGTCCTGGGTTGAATTTGCCTCCGTGGAGGGGCAGGCCTGGGTGCTATTTAAGAAGTCCGCTCTGGGCCTGGAGCAGCCTACCTTGGAGGTTTCCGGGGAGAAGGGGAGGGTGCAGGAGTTGTCTACTGAGCATTGTCCTCCAGGGCCTGCCTGCATCTGCGGATTTTCCCAGACCCCTCAGCTCCTCTTCCCAAGGGGCCAGGTCATTTCCATCACATGCCATGCTGAGCACCAGAACAAGCCAACTTCACAGTCCTGAGCCCTGACCCTATCCATCTGGGTGAGATTCTGGGAAGTGACGTAGGCTTTAGGTTAATGCCTATGGCAAAACTTTATCAGGGAGCCAGGCTCCAGGCCAACCCCTGGGCCCTGAGAGCAGTGCAGCAGGACCCCCCGGCCCCACCTGGCCTCAGTGTGGTGACTTTGCAGGGCTAGGCTGAAGGACACAATGATTAAGGCAGGTGGGGTGACCTGAATGCAGATCTGAACTCCATTGCCTAATGCTGGGTGGTTTGGAGCAAGTGAGTTCACCTCTCTGAACCCCAGTTTCTTTCTCTGGACAATGGAGGAATAAGTGTGACACCTCACAAGATTGGAGGGAAGATTAAACAAGACAAGCCTCCAGGGCACCCACAAGTGAGTGTCATGGCTGCCAGCTGGCCCCTGGACCTGGAGCCATGGGCAGGTGTGGAGCTTGGGGCTCAGGAGTAAGGAGAGCATAAGGGTGGCAGGCCAAGTGCCGGGTCGGAGGGCACATCCTCACCTGGCCCTACACACCACCACCACCCTGTGGAAGGGAGTGGGACCCTGCGGCCCCCTGAGCTATGGTTTTCTTGGTCCAAAAATCAGATCAGGAGGCCAAACCCTGTGGACTGCTTCCTCATCCTGCTTTGTTCCTAGGAAGATTGTCCCTGGGCCCCTGGGAATATCCTCAAAGGCACAGGTGAAGGCCTGGTCTTAGCCACAACTCTGTGCCAGCAGGGGGGCTTCTGGACACTGCACCAAGAGCCACAGTCACAGCTGGTACCCAGGAACTCAGGACCATAGGAAGGGTGAGGCACAGGATCCTAGTGACACCAGGTGAGGGGCATCTCAGAAGCACCTCCCTAGAGGGCTGCAATCGTCCATGTCTCACGTGCATCCGAGTGAAGAGTGTCCTGTCTGCACCCACAGATCTGCAGAGCAGCTGCTCTATGCTGGCCTGGAAACCAGCTGCACCTGTTCCCCCACCCACACCCTGCACTTGGCTCCAAAGGAAAGGGGTGGGGGCAGAGCCCTGTGTTCCCAAGGGGCCTCCAAGGCAAATACTGTGGGCATGGGAGCACATCAGCAAGGCGTCTGCCTCTTGAGTACAGCAGCTGCCAGGCACACTGTGACGCCAGGGGTTTCTGCTCTGTGGTTGGGACTAGCTGTGGCTGAGACAGGGATCGTGGAGACTTGGACCTGGGGTCCCTGCGAGGCAGTGCCCTGTGCACTTAGTCCTGCCTGCTCCCCTCTCCCTGCAGTCCCTGTTCCTGGAGTGACATGGGAAATTAGGGATAGGGAGATCATGGGCTTGGGAGGGACGTCACCCATTTAATCCTGTGTATGAGCCAGTACAGGGTGGGAACGTTGCACAGAGCAGCACCTTCCATATGCCCATCTTAGTAAATATGTAGGTCAGCACAATTTTTATCACCCCTTTAGAGACAAGGAAACTGAGGCTCAAGAGCTGAGGTGACATTCCTGAAGTCACAGCCGTGAGAGGGTTTGAGCTCATCTGGCTGATATCAGTGCCCTTTCTAGCACATCTCCTTTCCCGATCAGCCTCCACCACTGTACAGATGGGGAAACCAAGGCAGATGACCTGGGACCCCAGAGCCTATTCTGCTCAGAGCCAGCTGCAGCCCCTTGGAAGCCAGGGACTTGGGGTGGCCATGACCGCATCCCTAGAAGGGAGCATCCTGTATAATGGTTCAGAACCCGACATCACACGTCGTGCCTGTCGTAATTAGCAATGTTCCCTGGCTAGAGCCAGCAAATGTTATTAGGTGGGCTGGCGGGCAGCTGAAATCCGATTAGAGAAGCCTTGCTCTCTGGGCTGTGACAGTTGCTCAGAGCTGGCAGCCTGAGCAGGAGAGGGGCTCCCTACCCCACTAATGTTTCTGAGCCCCAATCTGAGCAGCAGGTGAGATGGAAACACAGCTCTACGGCCTCAGCCCCTTAGTCTGGGCCAAGACAGAGCCAGCACTCTCTGGGTTAGAGTCCTCAGTCCCCACATGCTGTCCTCACACCCCCAAGGAGGTCAGGAGATGGCCAGTGGGCAGCCAGGTAGCTGAGAGAGGAACAGAGGAGTTGCTCTCCTACAGGGACTAGACAGTGGTGTTTCTGAGCAGTTTTTGAGCAAGGGGGAGTATTTGCGTTGTAGACTATCCCAAGGGCAGCTGTTCTGGGGCTAGACAGTGAGGAGTTGAGTGCCTGCAGGGTGCTGCCAGAGTTCCAGCATAGCCGTGTGTCTGATGGGGCTTTGTGGTGAGAGCCTGGAGGGGCACAGGCTCGGTGCCCCTGGTGGGCTGCAGGTGGTGGTAAAACAGGCAGGTATACCAGGGGACCCAAGGGCAGGAGCTCCAGCCATGGGGTTAGCCCACCACCAGCTCTGCCTCACCTCAACCATGTGACCCTGGGCAGATGACTTCTCTCCAAGCCTCAGTTTGACCATCTATAGCATTGGGCTGAGTCGCCATCATAAGGTGTTTTATGAGGCTTACAGAGCTGGGCACCCACAAAGTACACAGGACCCATTAGCTGCTGTGATGGTCATCATCCCTGCTGTACCACCTCCTTGCATCTCCTTCCTTTAGACCTCCTGCCCCCCGAGGTCTGCAGTCTCCTGAACCCGGCAGCCATCTACGCCAACAATGAGATCAGCCTGCGCGATGTCGAGGTCTACGGCTTCGATTACGACTACACGCTGGCCCAGTACGCAGATGTGCTGCACCCCGAGATCTTTAATGCTGCCCGTGACATCCTAATTGAGCACTACAAGGTGAGTCTAGCCAGGCAGGAGGCCCATGCCACCACCAGGCCCCAGAGGCTGGCAGGTCCAGGTTGGCCTAAGCCCAGGGCTGAGTCATGGGCTCCCCTGGCCTGGCAAGTAGCTGGATTGACCCCCATGGTGGCAGTCCGGCCAGCAGGTATGGTGGTGCTACTGGCTTAGGCCTGGCCCTGTTTCCCCCAACAGTACCCAGAGGGGATTCGGAAGTACAACTACAACCCCAGCTTTGCCATCCGTGGCCTCCACTACGACATTCAGAAGGTGAGTGGCTGGACATTCACAGGGGCCACTTCCTTAGCCCCCTCTCCTCTAGAGGGATTTCCTCACCTGTCCGTCTCCTTGGCCTCCAAGCTGTAGCCTCCTGTTGGTGTGCTCATGATCCCCTGGGTACCATCCAGCTGGGGCTATGGTGCGGGGTGGAAGAGGTTGGCTCAGCCAGCGGCAAAACTACCTCAACGCCTGTCCTGGCCCCTGTGCCTCCAGAGCCTTCTGATGAAGATTGACGCCTTCCATTATGTGCAGCTGGGGACAGCCTACAGGTCAGTGCTGACTCTGCCCTGACCCCATCCCAGCCCACGCTACTGCCCAGGCTCAGGACCACTCTGGACTGATGGTGTCTGTGCGCCCACTCAGGGGCCTCCAGCCTGTGCCAGATGAGGAGGTGATCGACCTATATGGGGGCACCCAGCACATCCCACTGTACCAGATGAGCGGCTTCTATGGCAAGGTACTCCCTCTATCCGCTGCTGCCCGCCGCAGCTCAGCTCAGTGGTGTCGCTGTGGATGCTGGCTGGGAGGCAGTACCTGTACCCTGACCCATAGGCTGCACCCTCCCCAGTGTGCCAAGACAGACTTGAAGCCCTCAGTCTCCAGCACTGGGGGTGGTGGGGCCAGAGGGGTGTCTAAGACAGCGGACCCTCCCTAGGGCCCCTCCATCAAGCAGTTCATGGACATCTTCTCACTGCCGGAGATGGCACTGCTGTCCTGTGTGGTAGACCACTTCCTAGGCCATGGCCTGGAGTTTGACCAAGCACACCTCTACAAGGACGTGACGGTGAGGATGCTGGGCCTGCCCCTTGGGTGGGGCAGGAAAAGCCCTCCTGGGCCTGCTGCGCCCTCACTGTCCACCCCTGCCCCAGGACGCCATTCGAGATGTGCATGTGAAGGGCCTCATGTACCAGTGGATTGAACAGGACATGGGTAAGGGTGGACGATGGTCCTACCGTGGCATGCCTGACCAGGGTGGCAGGGTTGGCCCTCACAGACCCATCTTCCCCCATTATAGAGAAGTACATCCTGAGAGGGGATGAAACATTCGCTGTCCTGAGCCGCCTGGTGGCCCATGGGAAACAGCTGTTCCTCATCACCAACAGTCCTTTCAGCTTTGTGTGAGTCCAGCCCCGCTGTGGAAGGAGAAGCAGGGCCTGGGCCCCTGTGGGGTGGCAGGCACAGAGCCACCTTCAGACTGCCTGCTACCTGTACCACCTCTACACAGGGACAAGGGCATGCGGCACATGGTGGGTCCCGATTGGCGCCAACTCTTCGATGTGGTCATCGTCCAGGCAGACAAGCCCAGCTTTTTCACTGACCGGCGCAAGTATGGGCCCAGCAGGGGCGGGCAAGGCCAGGGAGGGGAAATGGAGGCCCCACCCCAACGAGGGGACTGAGGCAGGCCAGCTTGGCCTGTGCTCACTGCTCTATGTGCTTGGGGGTGAGGACAGTGCCTTTCTGGCGTGTGGCCTTCTATGGAGGAAGGGGAGGGGTGCCCGGCCCATGGCCCCTACCACAGATTGGCAATCAAGCCCTTCATCCCTGCCGCAGGCCTTTCAGAAAACTGGACGAGAAGGGCTCACTGCAGTGGGACCGTATCACCCGCCTGGAAAAGGGCAAGATCTATCGGCAGGTGAGGGCCATCTGGAGAGACAGCACGCAGTGGGGGCACAGGGCCCAACCAAGACCCCAGGCTGTGCAGGGGCAGCCTCCGAAGAAGTGGCACAACTCCTGGGCCCTGGCCAGCCCCGTGCCGTGGGGTTGGAGCCCGGGGCCACCAGGGAACGGCTATCGGGGCAGGTCTGGGTGGTGTCAAGCTGCCTGAGTTTGAATTCCAGCTTTGCTACTCAGTAGCAGAGGAAACCTGGCCTAGTTACCTGACCTCTCTGTGCCTTACTTTCCTTGTCTGAAAGAGGTTTAATACTCTCTACTTGAGTTGTGGTGTAAAGCCCTTCGAATGGCTAGCGATTGCTAAGTGCCCAGCGAATGGCACTTCTTAGTTGGGACCGCGCACTCTGCCACAGCTAGAATGGGTCTGGTTTGGGCCCCTGAACTGGGCCAGTGGGAGCAACTCATTGGGCTCTCTGGGGAGAATCCCCTCTTCCCGTCTGTTTAGGACGGCAAGAGGGGGCCTGTTGCTGGGCCAGGGGATTGGATGGCTGTGAGCAGGGGGTGATTAAGGTTTAGCCCTGGCTGGAATGCGGAAATCCTGGCTGAGCTGGGCTTCTTAGGTGTGGGGGTTCCACAGGCCTTGGGTGGGGGAGGGGGGGAGCCAGGAGTTGGCTGGGAGAACAGCGAGGGGGTGGCGAGTACCCCCAACCTCTTACCCCTGCTGCTGCTCAGCCTCCCACCCTGTGGCACCCAAGCTCTCCACAGCCCTGAGGGCCACATGCTCCCTTGCCTTGGCTTCTGGCCAGGGCTAAAGAGGGTCACCAACATTTGTAGGAAACATGACTTTTTCTTCCCTGGCAGCTTTCAGGCTGTTTTTTATGCCTGATGTTCTGAAGCCTCCTCACGCTGAGTGTGTTGGCTCCTGCCCTAGTTCTCAGAGCCTCTCACTCCGAGTCCTGTCTTTCTCTGCCCTCCGGGGGCATGTCCTCAGTGGGCCCACCTGCTCCTCAGCCTCTCCACTTGAACTTATTTTAACAATGAAGTTGTCCCACAACCACCTGCTTCCATCTCTGAGGCTCTTGGATGCACAGACTGCTCTTTGCTGGGTGCAGATTCCTCTTGCATCTGAGTGTGGGCTGCTGCCCTGGTGGCTACTGTGTTCCTGCTCCTCTGTGAGCTTCCCCAGTTGTGTTTGGGCTTGCCTGAGTGTCTCTGTCTTGCTCTGGCTCTGGAGCGGGAGAAGCAGATGGCTCCAGTGAGGTCTGCCATTGGCCCGCTGGGTCCCTGTGGACTGAGACTGGGAAGGCCAGCAAGGACTTGAGGGCCTCTTTGTTTCAGAGCCATATGGCCTTCCTTTCTGTTGCTTTCTCACAAACGGGGACTCAAGCCCTAGCCTGGGGTGGGTGTGAGGCCACAGGGAGGGGAGGCCCTTGAGGCACAGGCACCGTGCCAGGCCTACAGGAGCCCTCCCTGCGGCAGGCAGAACCCCCATCCCAAGTGGGAGGGGAAGTAGCAAGAGCTAGAGCCCAGGGAAGGGACAGCAAGGCCACGGGAAAGGGCAGCCTGCATCCGGCTGGGTTGGGGCTGCCTCTGGAGATTTGGGAGGGAGGACTGGTGGAGGACAAGGCACAGTTGGCCTAGCAGTGTCCCCCTCCTGTCTCCAGGGAAACCTGTTTGACTTCCTGCGCTTGACAGAGTGGCGTGGCCCCCGCGTGCTCTACTTTGGAGACCACCTCTACAGTGACCTGGCGGTAAGGGGACAGGGCTGGGCTGCGGGAGAGGGCAGGGAGCCTTCCCAGCTGGCACTGAGTGCCTCTACCCCATCCACCAGGATCTCATGCTGCGGCACGGTTGGCGCACAGGCGCCATCATCCCCGAGCTGGAGCGCGAGATCCGCATCATCAACACGGAGCAGTACATGCACTCACTGACGTGGCAGCAGGCACTCACGGGGCTGCTGGAGCGCATGCAGGTGCAGGCTGGGGTGGCCAGGAGGCTGGGGGGAAGGGCCAGGGCTGCAGCCTCCCGGATGCACACACCCAGCGCACATCATGTGTCCCGCAGACCTATCAGGACGCGGAGTCAAGGCAGGTGCTGGCTGCCTGGATGAAGGAGCGGCAGGAGCTGAGGTGAGCAGGGGCCTGGGCAGCAGTCCCGGCCCAAGCCCCTCCTGACCCACCTCTTGAGCACCTGCATCTCCCTCCCCAGGTGCATAACCAAGGCACTGTTCAACGCACAGTTTGGGAGCATCTTCCGCACCTTCCACAACCCCACCTACTTCTCCAGGCGCCTGGTGCGCTTCTCCGACCTCTACATGGCCTCCCTCAGCTGCCTGCTCAACTACCGCGTGGACTTCACCTTCTACCCGCGCCGCACACCTCTGCAACATGAGGCGCCTCTCTGGATGGACCAGCTGTGCACTGGCTGCATGAAGACACCCTTCCTCGGCGACATGGCCCACATTCGCTGAGGGCACCTTTATTGTTGGGGACAGACGCCCAGCCCCTCCTGCCCTGTCATCTGCTCTGGACGTCTGTCCAGACAAGCAATAAAAGTGGTCTCCTTCCTGCACACACCTCTGCTTCAGCACCAGCCTCGTCACTTGACCGTGAGGATCCTCTGGGTGTCGGGGAAGTCCTCCTCCAGGAGCGCATCCTACGGGGAGGAGGGCTACTTGTGGTGGGCGCAGTCAGGGCCTGGCACATTCCACACCCCCCACACCCCAACACTCACGTCAAAGGGCTCACAAAAGGCATCATGGCTGCCAAAGATGGGGTTGGGGACAGAGACCAGGGTTGGGCTGGTCCCTTCTTGCCATGGGGAGAAGTCATCATCAGCATCATCTTCTGCCTGGGAGCAGGGTGGTGTGAGGGGCCTCAAGCGAGATCAGAAGATCCCACTCCACTGATGGCAGCCCCCAACCCAGCCCTACCTGGAAGGTGGAGAACCCAAAGCCTACGGGCTTGCCTCGGGCACGGAGGTAGAGGGCTCCAGCCACCAGGCCCAGCAGTGCTCCAGCAGCTACCACAGCCCCCACACCTGCTGCCACAGGCGGGGCCTGAGGTGCCAGCACCATCCGCTGGAAACAAGGAGAGCTGCAAGGAGCTGGCCAGAGATGTCCCTCCCTCCCACCCCCAACTCACAGCAGTGGGGGTAACAAGAGGGGCCCTGACTCACGGGCTGTGGGGGAGTCAGGAGGGGGCTGGCCAGAGCATGGATGATGCCATTGAAGGCCATGATGTCCCACACGATGACATGGCTGACCACAACTGCTCCTGGGGCCTGCAGGGAGACCAGAGTCAGCCAGTGATGAGTGAGGGCCAGAGCTGGCGGGGCAGAGCAAGGGCAGGGGCCAGACTCACCACAGGGGCCCAGGAACTGTTGTCAGGGTCCACATCCCTGACAGCGAGGCTGAGGCCTGAGTGGGCAGGGAGTAACTTCCCCTGGCTAGCGTTGGCGCTTAGGAAGGTGGTGTTGGAGGCATGCAGCTCCAGGTCTGGGCCACTCAGTGTCTGTGAGCAGAGCAAGACCTGTTGGCCTGAGCCAGCCAAAGAGAGCAGACTAGGGTCAGCTCTGCCCATGCCCTTGCTAGTTACCATGTTGTCCAAAAAGCCTTCATTGACAGGGACGAAGAGTGTCTTGTAGGTGAGCTCGTCGTCCAGGAAGTCCAGGAAGTCAAGACCCTGCTGGGTAGCATTGGCATAGCCCAGTAGCATCTGGGAGGGTGGGGAGACAGGGCTGTGAGCAGACTCCCTCCCCGGGATCCTAGCTGGGCTGTGCCCCTCACCCTGAGGCTGGGGCGTCACACACCCCGTAGAAGGTGGAAAAGTTGGCGGTGGCAGCCAGGACGTCGAGGAGCTTCCCATTGCACGTGCTAATCCCATCACCCACGAAGCCATCTCGGCATCGGCAGGCCACGTCTGCAGGAAAGACTGGTCAGTGGCTCGGCAGACGGATGGGAAGTAGCAAAGCCAGGGGGTGGGGCTTGGTCGGGTAGACACACCTTGCACACGGAAGCAGTAGGCGTCCCAGTGCTCTGAGAGGTTCTTGCGGGCACCCAGGCTGACAATGCCCACCTGACCATTACCGCAGTGTGCCGCAGGGAAAACGACAGGGTGGGCAGCAGAGCCGTTGGCCAGCCAGCCCACGAGGCACAGGTGGAAGCCCAACTGTAAGTCCAGGAAGGGATGTTGAAACCCAATGTCCAACTCAAGGGACACCCCCGGGCTGGGCTCCAACTCCCGGGCCCCACACACCTGCTGAGCAGCAGAGAGCTGAGGGAGTGAAGCAAGGACAGCTCCCTGGGCCCCACATGCCGCCTCAGCCTCTGAGAAGTTCAGGCCATAAGGGCCACTGGTGGCCTGGAGGTGGAAGACACCAGCCCGTTTCTCTGCAGAAGGGAGGGGGATATGTGGTCAGCTGGCCTGCACCGAGGGATAAAGCAGGGGCATGAGAAGCCGGCAGGGGTGCATACCCTGGAAATGCAGGTCAGTGCACACGGCGTCCGTGTGGCAGGGTGGTGGCTGGCCCAGGCAGCGGTCCACAGGTGGCTCCAGCTCCTCCAAACACTGTAGCCCATCACCCACGTAGCCTGCGTGGCACTCACAGCGCCGTGTGTTCTGGGGGTGGGGAGAGCAGTGGGGACCTTCAGAGACCAGGGAGCCAGTCTGTGGGGCCTCCCCACCCTGGCTGTTGGGCTTCCCCACCTGCTCACCGGGCCAGTGCTCAGACAGTCGGCATGCTCACTGCAGCCCCCACGGTGGCCATCTGTGCAGGGATTGCGGGCCCGGCAGCTCCAGCCATCACCCTCATAGTCAGGCAGGCAAGTACAGGTGACCACTGTGCCTACCTGGCTGCAGTTGGCATGCTCGCTGCAGCCACCATGCCCATCCTGGCACAGGTCTGCCACTGAAGGCAGGGAGGAAGTGGTTGCACCCAGTGGCTGCAGGGGAGTGGGGGCCTCCTGCCTCCACATCACCACCCACCTCTTACCTGTGCACATGCGGCCATCCCCTTCATAGCCCAGGCTGCACTCACAGCTGTTGCCCTCACGGCACATGGCCTGGGGTGCGCAGGGCGGGGCACACACAAGTTGCAGCTCTGTCCCCCGGGACCCACCCCCATATAACCAAGTTAGTAGCTGCCCTCCTGGCCTCCACCTGTCCCACTCACCGTCACTGCCTTCACCTGAGTGAAGCTGGGGCGTGCACTGGTACATGCAAGTGCACACAAGCGTGCAGGGAGGTTGGACACAAGCACAAGGGCTACTCACCCAGCTGCACCTCACAGCGGGGCCCAGTCCAGCCTTCGTCACAGAAGCAGGAGCCAGAGCCCCCAAGGCCCTCATCACAGTGGCCATGTGCGGCACAGCGGCAGGCTAGGCAGAGGGACAGACAGGAGGATAGAGTTGGCACACAGGGCCAAGGGAATCAGGGACTGGGGTGGGGTGGGGTGGGGCAGGGACAGCCCACCTTGGCAGCTGGGTCCAAAGGCACCTGGAGCGCAGAGTTCACAGGCTGTCCCAGCAAAACCTGAGTGGCACCTACACTGCCCACTGCCACTCATGCCATCCAGGCACACACCATGGTTACTACAGGGGCTGCTGGGGCCGCCCGGGCAAGCTAGGGGAGGAGGTGGAGAAGTGAGGTGGAGCAGGGGCTCTCACCAAGACCCCCACACACGCATCCCCCAACCTAGCCCCACCATCTGTTCCCCACCCATGTCCCCCCACTGCTAGGAACCCTCCAGGCCCCCCCCGGCACTCCCCACCAGGTTCTGTACCATCTACACACCCACGCCACCCCTTCCAGCGTTCCGTCTAGTAAAATCTACTCACTACCCAGACCTTCCCAGCCCTAGAGTTCCCTAGCACTCTTTCTCAGGGACAATAGCCAGAGCCATACCCTCTGCTATCTTAGGAGCCAGAGGAGCCAGTCAGCAGGATGCTCACCTTGGCACTCACTGCCATAGTGACCAGGGCAACAGCTGGGCTTCCAGGTGGTGGTGACACAGTTTCGATGGCAGCCCCTGCTCCGGCTTTGGGGCCGGCTCCAGAGGCTAGGCTGGGCCCAGATGCTGCGTAGTGCCATAGAGCGCAGTGAAGGGGACATCCAGAACTTTGAGAAGTAGCGCCAGCAGGCCTCAGGGCTGCCCTGTGCCAAGAGGATTAGGGCTGCAGACAGCCTAGTTTGTTGGTCCCTGGGCCCTGCCCAACCCCCACTCAGCCCCCAGCCCCTACCTGCTCCTGTGAGCCCTCAGGACAGGGTGGCTCCAGCCCACAGATGCTGCATGTCTTCTGAAAGTGAAGGAGACCAACACAGCAAAGTCAAGTGGATGGACACCACAGCTGGGCTCGGGCTCCTGCCCATCCACCTCCAGCCTATGGCCTCCCTCACCAGTTGCAGCGGCCGGGTCTCAAAGCGGTCACAGCGAGCCCCAAGGCCAGGTGGCTCCAGCAGCTGGTCGATGCCATAGGCCAGGCCACCCTCAAAGGGCAAGTGCCGCTGCACAATGCGGGCATCATCCTCACCTACCATGAGCTCACCCTGCAGGGGGAGGATGTAGCGTCCATGGGGGTCACAGGTATACTGCAGCCTCCTACTGGTAGTACCCCTGCCTCCTGCTTCCCTCTCCCCAGACTCACTGGCCGGGCACGGCTGCAGGAGAAGGAGATGGGGGTCCCATGCATGGTTCGGAGTGGGCCCAGGTTGGGCAGGTCAGATGCCAAGACCTGAGCAGATGGAGCCATGGTTGGAGCTGGAAAGGCAAGCTGAACTATAGACAGTGAGGACCGAGGTCTGGGGGTGCACCTACCTCAACATTGCGGATCACATGGCCCCGCAGAATGGCTGCCAGCTTGTCACGGTGGTCCTCATGGTACAGCCAGGCCTGACGATCAGGAGGCAAGGCTCTCAGGGCAGAGTCTGTGGGCCACAGCATTGTGAGGGGCCTATGAGCAGCATCTCGAAGCAGGGGCAGGAGTCCAGCCACCTGGTGGGATAGAGCAAAGGTGTGGCAGTCACAGCCCAGTCAGAAACTAGTGATCAGAGGTGAGGGGGGTGGTGCTGGACCACGGAGGCCAGGCAGGAGCTCCAGAGACCCAGCCATATTCCCATTGCCACACTCATCTGTGGCCATACCAGGCACATATACATGGGCACACTTACAGGGATAAGTTTGCACACGCCTCAACCATGCACACTGTTGTCAGGTATGCAGGCACATATAAGCACACCCATGTACTCACACTGGGAAGCTCATGCACACAGACATGGCCTGTGCACACGTGCGTTCACACAGACATGTTCACATAGAACGGGTTTGCATATAGGTGTGCGTGAACAGGTAAGGATACACACTTGCACACACACATGCATATGCACACACTGACAGGCCCACACACGGGAGCAGTACCGACAAGAGGTCACTGAAGATCTTGTAACCGAAGCTCTGAGCAGCAGCTGTGACGTTTCTCTGGGGAAAGGCGCTAATGAACAGCGAGGTCAGGCAGGAAGGAAGGATCCCAGGCCCCCAGCAGACTGCCTTCCGGCGCCCAGGCCCGTGCCCAGGTCATACCCGCGGGACCAGGGCAGCGTCAGGCTCCCAATGTAGAGCATCGGGCGGCAGCAGGACATGGTCGATGAAGTGCAGGACGCCGTTCACCGCCTCGTGGTCACTGCTCACCACGCGCGCGAAGTCATTGATATAGATGCTGCCCTGGGGGCGGGGCGTAGAGTGGGGCCCGGGACTGAATGAAGCTGATTGGTGGGGTGCTCTGAGCTGGGGGTGGAGCCTGGCTTGGGAGAGTCTCTGGTTCAGGACTGGGGCAGGTGGTCGGGACCCAGGGCACAGCCAGGCGAGGGGGCGGAGCTCACGTCCTCTCAGAGAAGCAAGCGGGCAGCTGGAGTCCTAGGCCTGGGGCAGGCTCATTGTAGTGGGCGGGGCTCATCTTCCTCACGCTTCAGCAGTGTAACCCGTAGGGGCAGGCACAGGCACGCAGGGACACTGGCTTGAGTGCGGCCGAGTCGACGGGCAGGGCCTTGGCTCACCTCCCTCTCGCTGAAGCGCAGCGTGTGCCCGGAGAGCGCCGTGGCATATTCTTGGTCCAGCAGCTCCTGGCTCCGCAGCTGCCGGCAGCCAACCACGTGGTAGCGAAACGCAAGCTGGCGATGTGCGCGGATCCGAACCAGCTCATCCTGGAGTGGAATCGTGAGGGAAGTGGGGCCCTGATTGCTGCCTCTGCCCACACGGTGCCCACCACTGGAGTGCCCATCCCTCCCTCAGCCTCACTCTGGGGGCTGCGTACCTGTGACAGGTTGGTCATTAGATCTGCGTGAGGCACAAAGACTGTGAAAGGCCCGTCGCCCCTGAGCTCCTTGTATTCCTGGGGGAGGAATCGACAGCTTCAGTGGATGGGGAGCAACCTGGGACCAACTTGGGGCTTCCACATATCTTCTGGGAAAGACTTGGACTCTGAGAGACTAGACCAGCCAACCCTCTGACTAGATGGGGACATTGAGGCCCAGAGAAGGGTGGGACTTGCAGGTCGCAGAGGCCCAGGATGGACACTCACCAGGAGATGGAGGCTGAAGAATGAGGCATGCCTATCTCGAAGGAGCTCCTGAGGGGGGGGGAGTGCAGATCAGCTCAGATTATGAGTGGCCCCCACAGGGACTGGTGCCTGTCCCAGCACTTGCAGCCCAAGGTCTGGCCAAGGCAGAGATGGGGAAAGGAAAGCTGGGGGGTCTGAGCTGGGGCCAGGATTAATTTCATGGGTCACACCTGGGGTCAGGCCCAGGTAGAGTCAGGGGTCAGGCTCAGGGTCATGGTCAGGACCAGGATCAGGATTAAATCCGGGGTCTTAGCCAAGACCATGGGGTCAGGTCCATGGAGCACAGCTAAGACCAGATCAGGGCTCAGACTTGGGTGTCATTACCAGGCCAACTCGGGCACGGCAGGTGAAGCCATCACCCACGGTATGGGCTGTGTCACAGGTACATGTCCTCTGGCCATCCCCTGTGCTTTTGCACACGGCATAAGGGCTGCAGCCTCCATTGCTCTGAGGCAGGAACAGGAGAGGGAGGTATCAGTGGCTTCCAAGACCACTCTATTCTGCCCAGCTCTGTGGAAGAGGCCATGAAGGGTGCAGCTCAACCCCCAAAGCCCTATTTCCTACTGATCAGCCAGACTTGAGCTTGAGGGGAGTGTAGTCCACCCTTCAGAGGCCCTTAGGACCCTGCTAGGGTGAGGAGGGCTGGTTCCTGCCTCAGTCTCCTCTCCCTGCAAAATGGCATAGGACTGGGGACCTGACCTGAGAACAAGGGTCCAGGAGTTCGCAGGTCCGGATGCCATCTCCCCTGTAACCCTCTCGGCAGATGCAGGAGACCTGTCCCAAATCCTGATCAGTGGGGCTTCTGGGAGCCAAGAGCTGGCCAGCACCCTGGATAAAAGGGTCACCCCTCCCCAAGCCTGCTCTGAAGGGTGGCCCCACCCTATGAGGGAATGGCACAGCCCCAGCGTCCAGCCCTGCCATGCTGACCTGCTGGGGGCCTGTGGGGATGCATTCGGCATGAATGTGGCAGCCCCCGTGGTGGATGAGACAGCTGTTAACCTCTGGGGGAAGAGACACAGGATGGAGGTGGTCCTTAGCCCTTCTCTTCATCAGTCCATCTGTATCTTCAGGTGCTCATTCCTTCCTCTCTCGTCCCCCCAGCCCCCACACCTGTGCCCCTCAGCCCTTCCTAAGCTCACTCGGATCCCTGAAGCCAGACCTCTGCCCCACATGCACCCGGGTTGGGAGCCCAGCCTCACCCTGGCACAGCTCCCCGTCGCCCATGTAGCCATCCTGGCAAGTGCATGTCCGCTGCCCAGGTGCCACCTTGGTACAGTTGGCATGGGGGGAGCAGCCCCCGTGGCCATGGGCACAGGGGTCCACCTCTACAGGTAGATGGTCCCAGAGAGTTGTGAGGAGCAGGCATGGGGTGGCACAGGAGAGGAGGGCACGAGACAGGAAAAGGTCAGAAGGAGGGGTAAGCCCCGAGATGGGACAGTGATAGAGACTAGACCTAGACAGAGTGGAGAGGGCTCTGTGGGGACAGCCACCCCAAAATTTCAGGGAGGGTCCCTGGCATCCATGTGGTTGGACCTGAACAGTGGGTGCCGTTGCCCAAGTATCCCGCCGCACAGACGCAGGTGGAGGCTCCAGCAGAGTCCTGCACGCAGCTAGGAGGGACGGCAGCAGTTCAGCTGTGCCTGCCCAGCCCCTGCCCCAACCCCCAGGCCCCTGACCACCTGCCCACCTGCCCCAGGCTGGGCCTACTCACTTGGCATTGGGGTCACACTTCTTGGGGCACTGAGGGCCAGTGATTTCTGGAGGGTAAGAAGATGGCTCTGGTCATTCAGACCCAGGAACAGCCTCCCCAGTAATCACTCGCCCCCTGCCCTTGGGACCCACTCTCACTCTGGTCACAGCGGAGGCCCTGCCAGCCCACGTTACAGACACAGCTTCCATCTCCTCGCAGCCCCTCCTGGCACAGCCCGTGGGCACAGTCACACACTGCAAGTGGGACAAGGGAAGACAGGAGTTACTCAGTGCCTGTAGCCAGCCCTCCTCTGCCAGGAGCTCCCCTTCCCGCCTGCCCTTGCCCCAGACCTCACCTCCAGTGCAGTTGGGCCCATAGCGGCCCAGCTCACACATCTCACAGGCTGTTCCGTGGAAGCCCTCGTGGCAGCGGCACTCTCCACTGCCCAGGAGCCTGTCCTGACACTGCCCGTGGCCTGAGCACACTCCCCCGAGGCCCCCTGGACACGGCTCACACAGTGTGCCAAAGAAGCCAGGGCAGCAATCGGGTACCTGTAGGGGCAGGAAGGAGGGAGAGGCCCGACACAGGCCAGGACAGATGTCAGAGGAAGGGAAAGGAGGCATCTTAGGGCCACAGGGCCATGGAACAAAGCAATTTGGAACCCCAGACCCAGGGACAGGTAGAAAATCAGAGACAAAGGGGGCATGGAGAAAGCCTTCTACAACCCTCCCCCAGCAGGGGTAGGGAAACTGAGGCTCAAGCAGGGAAGAACTGAGCCCTGATCCCACAGTGAGGGTCAGAGCCAGGCCCAGTTGCTGCCCCTCGGGCTTGGCTGATGGAGCCACTTGGGACTGAGCCCCTCTCTCCCTCTCCCCATCCCCACTCCCTGGCAGGTAGACACAGGGACAAACACTAGCCCTCCAACTCCAGACCTCTCTTCCCTCCCCTTCCTCTGGGCCCGTTTCACTGACCTTACCCTAATCCCAGCTTGGCCTCTGCCCCTGACATCCAATCAGGGCTCCTCTCCTGGTACCCCACCCACTCCCGCCTCCTCCTCTCTGGCCAGACTTGGGGTGAGGGCTCAGGACGAACCTGGATCTTCTTGGCACATGTGTAAGAGCAGCCCCGGGAAAAGGAGAAGCCAGATCGGTAGAGACAGCTCTTTTTGGGTGTGTCCTGGAAACGGGGACAGGCAGTAGGAGTCAGCCAGTGGCTTGGGCAGGGGCAGGGTAGTGAATGGGGAGACGGACAGACAAACTACAGGTGTCTGACAGATAAGCAGGATAGCAGAAGGGGCAGGGAGGGGCGGGCAGGCAGGCAGGATCCAGGCCTCAGGCAGCAAACCTGAGTGACTCTCTGAGCAGAGCTAGGCCAGGCCTCCGGCCCTCTCCACCAGGGAAGTCGGCTGCCTAGTTCCCCATGCCTGGGCCAGGCAAGGCTGGGGTTAGGGGTAGGAAGTTGGCACCTTGGGGGCAGCAAGGGCAGGCAGAGCAAGATCGGAGCTGTGCTAAGTCCAGCCTCACCTGCAGCTGGAAGCCCTGAGTGCAGCGGAATTTCCGGGTGCAGTTTACACATTTCTCCTGGAAGGAAGGAGGGCAGGGCATCAGGCAGTCCAGGGTCAGGGGCTCCCAACCCACTGTCCTTCCTCCAGGGCAGGCTGCCCTAGTGCCCCTCCCCACCAGCCAGCAGCCCCTGGCTCCTAACTCCCCAGCTGCCCTCCTGTATCCCCAGCCTCTCACCCGCAGGGCCTCAGCGTGGCTGTGCAGGCAGCGGCTGGAGCCCACCGTCATGACCCCTGACAGGCCAAACAGTGAGCTGCCAGGAGCCTCGAGCACGGGGCCTTCCAGCGGCACGTGGTTCACCTCAGGCTGGGGGGTGGGACGGGAGGCTGAATCCATCCACCCTCCCATCACCCTCCCCTTCAGGGCTGTGAGGTCAGGAGGCATCCCAGGGCTGAAGGTATCTCCAGGGATGGGAGGGGTCTCCCTGGGACAGAAGTTGGAGGCTCACAGGTGGGGAGACTCCAAAGAGAAGGGGTCCTCAAGAGCAGGGTCCCTGGGATAGGGTCTCCTTGCTCCACATCCCCCAAACCTGGCCGCTGTGGTTGTAGAAGACGAGCCAGTGGGCAGGGCCCAGGAGGGAGTTGCGGTGTCCCCCCCTCCTCAGGGCTTCCACGGAGAGCGCCTCCCCTAGGACCACGTGGTGTCGCACTGTGTCTGCATCCTGGGAAGGAAGGAGCATGCATGGGTCCAGCGCTAGTAAGTGCCCTGGATGGCAAGTCACACCCACTGCATCCCTTTGCCGTGGGATGGGAGGCTCCCGCTCTGTGCCTTCAGCCTCCCGCCTTGTGCCCCATCCCTATGGCCTCACCAGGCTGCTGCTATTGCCCTCCAGGGAGCGGTTTGTAGGCACGAAGATGGTGTAGGCGGTGGCGGCCTCAATCTGGGACACCAGCCTGTGGCGCTAGGGATGGGGACGGGGGTCAGGGACGGGCATATTGGTCCTCAGCCCTGGCATGGGGAGCCAGCCAGCCCCCTCCAGACACAGGGGATGGTGCCCCCTGAGCGGACACTCTCCTCTTGCCAGCCTCACTTACCTGCAGCAGCTCCCGGAAGAGGCTGAAGGCAGGCACCAAGGCCAGCTGCTGCAGCAACCCACCCTGCATGTCCCCTCGGGAAGGCAGTAAGACCTGGTGCAGAGCATGAGGACTGGTCAGGGTGTCGCTGTCTCTCGGCCTGCCTGGAGGCTCCCTGCACACACCCTGCTCTGGCCATACCTGGCTGAGGATGTGTAGGACGCCATTGGTGGCAAGGAGGTCAGCCACATCTACACTGGCATTCTGCACCCAGACCCTCTGGAAGGCAGCAGCCACGCTCAGTCACAGGTGGGCACAGATAGACGCTTAAGAGTGGGTACAGCCCCAACAGAGAGGCTGCTGGACACACAGGTACCCACTGGTGGTCCCCAGCCTGGCCCAGGGGCTAGGTCCCACAGAGAAGTCCCCTCCCATGGCCCAGCCTGGCCCACTGAGACACTCACACTCAGGATTGATCACATGGGCACGTAGACCCTCCCCAGGGCCCGTGGTGAGAGGGATGGATATGCACATCCAGATTTAGGTGGACAGATAGCCCCTGGCAGGTGGTCACTGTTAGCCCAAAGGCATACTGCCCATCGGCAAGGTGTCCTGAGCACATCTTCTGAACCCAGCTCTGGGCAGGGCCAGGGGAGCCCAGTCTCATCTCATAGAGGCCCTGGTGTGAGGGAGCCTGCAGCCACTCGAGCTCCCTCCCATGCTCTGCCTGGTCACCTCTACTGCCCAGAGCTCACCACATACCCCACTGATGTTGTGAATCTCCCAGCGTGTGGTGGGGCTCAGGGTGGCCACATCCTGCCCACCTAGCCGGGCTAGCTCTTCCTCGCAGAGGGCGCCCTGAAGAAAATGGGCCCTGAAGGGGTACAGTTTATAGGAGGTCATGGAATAGGTTAGCATAACTTACAGAGACCCTTGGGACTGGGCCCTACCCCAAGGGGTGGGCACATGTCAGGCTGAGGACCCTCTGGGTAGGGGCTGGGTCCCATACTGAAGGCCCCTCCTATGACCCAGCCAAGGCTACCCCACCTGACCAGGTTTGGCAGCACCCTCGGCTGCAGCCAGAAGGCTTGGTCCTCGGGGCTCAGCCTACGGATTGCAGCCTCGCTGGGCACCAGGGCTGTGACGCGGCCATCAGTAGGAAGCGTGATGCCAGCACTCTGCATGCACACATGAGTGGGGGACAGGAGGAGTGATAAAGGCAGTCTAGAGACCACCTGTTCCAGGCCTCCAGGCCTGCATCCCACCTCCAGCTCTTAAAGATGTTATGTGGCACCCCACCTCCAGGCAGGCCTCCTGGATTTGAGCCCCAACCCCAGCATTCTGCCCTATCCTACCTTGAACCACTGGTAGAAGCCAGAGAACTGAGCATTTGCCTCCAGCTCCTAAGGAGAGGGAAAGAGCTGAGGTCACGTGCCTAAGGGCAAATTCAAGCCATTCCCCACCAAGGACCCCGAGCACCCCCCTTTCCCACTAGAGGTGCATGAGAGGACTCTTCCCCAAGCATAGGGAAGACAGGAAACGAGTATGAGCACCACTTACCCGGGAGATGTCTCCATAGCAGCTGAAACCATCACCCCCAAAGCCAGGGGGGCATGTGCAGACCCGCTGACCTCCGCCCACTGCCCGGCAGGTGGCCTAGGGTGGGGGTGGGGCAGAGACAGGCCTTCTATTCAGTACCCATGTGGCAAGCTGGCCCCACCCCCATCTCTCTGCCTGTCCAGCCACCCCGTCTGTGCTCATGGGACGGCTCAGGCGTGCCTGGCCCTGCATGCCAGGATCATGGGGCATTTGATGTGGGCATCGGCCCCTCTCATGATAGATGGGTCGGGGGACGCCCAAGGCTGTGGGAGCACCTAGCAGGCCCTGTGCCCTCAGGAGCTTGAGCTGAGAGCAGGGGGAGCGACTCGGGGTGTGTGGGATGGAGAAAAGCAAGGCGGGGCAGGGAGGAGCTCAGAGTGGCCAGAGGAGCATGCACTGGGGGTGGAGCAGAGAGGGGCGGCTGGGGTGGCGAGGCTGGGCTGGCATGTGCAGGGCCCATGGCCTTAATAAGGAGGTGGGAAGGCTTTATTCTGTGAACAAGTGAGGGATATGGTTGGATTTGGAGTTTAGAAAGATCCCGATCCTGACAGGAGACCCCTAGAGAGAGAGAAGGAGGGAGAGAAACAGGGACAGGGACGGAGCTGCAGCCCAAGCCCACCCCAGAAGCCTCCCCAGGGCTCTGAGCCCTCACACCCCCTCACCAGGCCATGGCAGCCACCGTTGCCTGCCCGGCAGGGGTCGATAGGACTGCACTCGTAGCCATCCCCGGCAAAGCCCAGCTTGCAGGTGCACCGGCTCTGGAGAGGTCAGCAACAGAAGGCCTCCTCGTGCCATGAGCCCTCAACCCTCTCCTCCACTCCTTGGCTCTCACTGGCTACTGCCCCCAGGGAGCCTGCCCAGACCCCAGAGGAGCTTCTCCCAGCCCCCTCTCTTGGAGATCTGTGCTCTGCACGGGGAGACTGAGGCCCTGGGGGGAAGCTGGCTCTCAGGATGGTCCGAGAAAGCGATGGCATCGGCAGGGGAGCATCCACAGAGACTTGGGGACCCTCTGTGCCTGGAGCCCTGCCAGAGCCATTGAGGCCAGCGGCCTGTGGCAAGTGGGCAGGTATCTGCCAAGGCCAGTCCCAGGGATGGCGGCTCAAATCCCCCCTCCCTCTCTGCCACCCTGCTCAGCTGCTCTGATCCCTCCCAGTGAATACCAGTAGCCCTTGGGCTTGTCCACACTGCAGGTGACTAACCAGTGAGACCGCTCCCCGCCAGATCTCAGCTGCCCTTGTTTCCAAGTTGGGGGCATCTCACCTGTTCATTCAACAACTCCATTCTGAATTTTAAGGCTCAGATGGGGTTTGGCGCTCCAGCTCTCACGCCATCTGAGTTCATACTGCTAAGGCCCCATGGGCTGGTGCCCAAAGGCCATCGTGGAGTTGGGAGGACAGAGAACCCCCTGGGTCCCTGCATGGGCTTGGGCCATGCAGAGGCTGACCTGAACAAGCCAGGCCTGGCCTCCCACTTGGCATTTTAGGTGTCCTTCAGTGCCTGTCAGAACTTGGGTTCACCAGGCCTGAAAGGCTTCTAAGAGCCTGTGACCAGAATCTGAGACTTCAAAGTTCCAGAGCTGGATTTCCATGAGCCTAAAGATTTGGGAATGTCACTCCCATGGGCAGAGGTCTCTTCCTGTTTTGCTCAGTATCACATTCCCTGAGTCTAGAACGGTGACTCGCACGCAACAGGTGCCTGACAACACGTGGGAAACCAGTGAGTGGATCAGTGAACTAACCCCAGGTGGCACGACTCAGCCGGTCAGAGCTGGATTCCCACGTGCAGCTGAGGTTTGAGACACTGAGCACATGACTCCAGGAGTGGAGCAGGGAGAGTCCTCCAGAACAGAAGCCCCCACCCCATTCTGCCGTCCCTGGGCCTGCTGCGCCTCACCTGCCCAGGGCCCACGTAGCTGCAAAGAGCGTCGGTGTGGCAGCCACCTCGCCCGGCCAGCTCACACTCATCAATGGCCACACAGATGCGGCCATCCCCACTCCAGCCTTTGTGGCATGTGCAGTGGTAGGTGCCCAGGGCCCCAGGGACACACTCAGCCTGTGAGAGCCACAGATAAATAACTCAGGGACACAGGGCCATGGGTAGAGGGCTCCCGCGTCAGAACTTCAGGGAAGGGGCAAGGGGACTGACGTTCTCCGAGCAGCCTCCACGGTTTGGGTGGGAGCAGGGGTTGCTGGGTGTGCAGGAGAAGCCATCACCCTCAAAGCCATCGAGACAGAGACATCTGGGGGGTGGTGGAGAAGGGGCCTCCGGTGAGCCTCTGGAAGAGGCTAGAGGCAAGGTTGTGGATGGGGCAGAGAGCAAGCGTGAGTCCTCACCTGGCGACACCCCCCTGGCTGACACAGCGGGCATGCAGGTGGCAGTGCTGGGCCAGCCCCGTGGGCCCACAGTCTCCCACTGTCTCATTGCAGAAGCGGCCGGTGAAGCCAGGGACACATGTGCCATGCTGGCACACACCCCCGCTGCCTGGACGGTTGTCACAGAGACCATGGACACAGCCGCAGTCTGCAGGGATGAGATGCGAGCAGGGAAACTGAGGCAGGAGGCGGGGCTGGTTGGGAGCCAGGATGGGTTGGTGGAGGGAGGTTTGGAATAGGGCAGCCAGTATAGATTTTACCTCAGGGTCACAAAATCAGAGGTCATCCCAGACTTGATGGACAGGCACATGAAATGTGAGGGGCATTCTGAGCTTTCAATCTTTCCATTCTAGCTGCCCTGCCCACCCCCCGGAAGTTCTTCAGTGTGTTTGACGTAAATCCTGCATGCTTTAGATTAAAGCACAGTTCTCTCTTCCTGGCACGGGTGAGAGAGACAGCATCTGTTTGTGTTCCTAAATCTTCCTCCATACCTCTGGCCTTCATTTCTCCCCCTGTTTCCCTTCTTGGGAGTCCCCAGATCCCTTTCTAAGCAGACCATCTTTCTCCCCAGGAGATAGCCTAGGCCAGGACCACCCACCTTCCTGGCACAGATCTCCATGCTTGTTTGGGTTGGAGCAGATGTGGCAGGCGATGCCCTTGTAGTCTGGGAAGCAGAGGCAGACCCCGTTGCCCTGGATCCCATCGCTGCACTGGAGGGTGGGCAGGAGGCAGATCAGTCATGGGAAAGAGACTCTCCACATCCCCTTCCCCAGCTCTGAGCTCATGCTCCCCATAAGAGCTCACCCTGGAAGGGACCTTCAAAATCACTGATGCTGCCAAAGACCTAGCTTCCTAAAAGGCACCTGGCTCTGCAGGCATCATGGGTGACTTGTGCTCAACCTAGAAACACATAACTCCTGTGTTCTTTCACAGCTGGGTGCTAAAGTAACCCTGATATTACAAAGTGGCAGAAACAGAACACAAAAGAAAACTACTGACAAGTTGCCTTTTTGAAAATAAATGGAAAAAAATCTAATTATTTTTAATGAAAATATGAGAAATAATTTGATCTAATTTTCATTGCCTGGATATGAGGACCCTAAGGCCAGAGAGAGGCAGGCTTGGTCCAGACACAGAGCCAGTCACTGGCCAACTCAGCAGGGAGTCCCCTGTCTTCCCCATGCCTCCCCCCAGGGGAGTATGGGACTCACATTGCCTTTGCCATAGCAGGGGTTGGAGAAGCCCCCAGGACACTGTGTGCAGTCGGGCCCAAAAAATCCTTTGCAGCAGCCAAGTTTCTGTAAGAGACAGAGCATGTCTGAGGGTCTCTCTGGGCCACAGTCCTCCCTGGCCAGGCTGCTTCTGCTCCCTGGTCCCGTCTCTAGAGCAAGGGAATGGGTAAGGCCCCTCTGTGACACCCTTTCTGCCCTTGGACTGCAATGCCACTCTCTGAGGACAGCAGCCCGCTCAGCCCCAGCGGGAGGGACCAGGTGGGCAGGTGTGCAGGCTCACCGTGACGGTCTGGTTGCAGTAGCTGGCACAGCCCTTCTTCAGCACGTTGAGCCCAGTAGGGTCATGGATGTAGACACACTCCTTGGGGTAGAGGTCCTGGGGTGGGCCACACAAGGCTGGTCAGTAGGTGTGGGTCTTGGGCCAGCCCCTTTGCCAGGGAGCCGTGGTCAAGGGACCTCAGCTCCCTGGGTCCAGGGCTCCCACCCTCGGTGGGGCTGTGAGGCCCTGAGCCTCCGGGTCTGGCCTGGCCTCCCAGCCCCTACTCTCCCTGCTATGACCCAGGGCAGACACCTCGCCAGGCAGCCAGGAGTCAGGGGCCCTGAGGGCTGGGCCAAGGGGAGCTCACCAATCTCACACTGTTGGGGGGGCATGTGCTGGTGTTCAGGGCGTGGCAGTCCACACAGGAGCCCTGGGCAGGGTGGGCAGGGAAAGGACAGGGAGAGAGGCTAGTCACTGCTTATTTACTCAGCAAAGGCTGAGAAAGTGTCGTAAGCCAAGGCCTGAGGGACAGGACAGCTCGAGCTGGCATCATGGGCAGAGGGCAGAGCTGGCGTCCGAGAAAGAGCAGAGCGGCAGGGGCAGGGTGGGTGCGTGAAGCCTCAAAGTCAGAGTCCACAGGGCTGGGAGGGCAGGGTGTGGGGGAGCCCAGGCAGCCCAGCTGGGGAGTCTGCATGGGGAGATGGTGACTGGCCCTGGTGGGGGCTGACACTCACTGTCACAATCTTGTGTTGCTCTTCACTGCAGTGCTTGGGCAGGATGGGCAGGATGGTTGGGGGCAGCAGGACGCCCTCCAGCATGTGGATCACGCCGTTGGCAGCCTGCACATCCACTCTCCGCAGCGGGAGCCCCTCAGGTCCCAGCAGGATGCGCCCCTGCAGCAGAGACTCTCTGTGCCACCCCCAGCCCAGCAGACCCCACCTGGCCCTTACCATCCGCCTCCACCGCTGCAGAGCTGGCAGGGGAGGAGGGGCGGACCCAGGTGAGGGTGGAGTGGCTCCCTGCGATTGATGTTGAAGGCCCAACCTGCTGTGCCCACCTCTTCCCCTCTGCACTAGCCGGCAATTCTGTTCTACCCTCCAAGCCTTACCCACGCGGCTTCCACCACACAGAGCCTGCTGCCATATGCTTACCCTCCTCCTCCTGGGAGTCCAGTCCCTGTCCCCCAGAGGGCCCCAGGAGAGGAATTTGATCTATGCCTATTTTCCACATGAGCCACCAGGGTCTCGCACAGCGTCCTGTGTGCCACAGGGCTCAGAGCACACGGGCAGGCCTAAGAGGGGTTCAGTAACTCCAGTTATCACCAGCCCCTGCACTGGTCCATTCATTCCAGATGTCCATGGATCTCACCTCCTCAGAGATGTTCACGGCCAGCACCTGGTTTGCCATGGTGAGAACCCGACCCTTGGAGATGAGCTTCTCAACAGTCAGCTGGATGAGGGACAGTGTGGCTTTACACTGGGCACTGGCCACACCTGGCTGCCATGCCCAGTCCTGCCTAGGTGACCCACGGCTACCCCCTTGGTCCCCAGGCTCTCCTCTGTGCTACAGTAGTCCAGATGGGCGGGAGAGGAGATGGAGGGGAGATGGGGCCCCTAGGAAGACCAGAACCCACAGATACCCCACCCCAGGAGCCCAGCAGCAGGTGCCAGCCGGCCCCCCTCCCAGAAGACCTCTCACCTGGCCGTGGCTGTAGATGTGGTACCTCACCAGCTCCTGCAGTTTGGAGAGACCCTGGCAGGGGAGAGAGGGTTTGGTTCCTGGAGGCCCCAGGGGGAAAGGTGGAGGCCCTGGTGCCCGCATACCCACAGCCCCTCCTGCCTGAGGAGCTTACGGCTGTGAAGAGGTAGATCAGGCGGCCATCGCGCAAGCCATCCACGGCCTCGTTGCTTGGGGTGAAGACTGTGAAGGGCCCAGGTCCATCCAGGATGGAGGGCAGCCCACAGTTCTGTGGTGCAAGGGAGGCTCAGCGGGTCTCTGTGGCCGGCCTCCATCTCTGAGCCCCACCCAGGCCCTGCCGCCTTTGGCCCGCAGGGAACTCCCACTGAGTAAGTGGGAAGCGTGGACAGTGAGTCCATACTGCCACAGAGCCTCAGGCTCCAGGAGGGGGCCGTGGGCAAAGGCCATGCTACTCCAGAACCCCAGGTGACCGTGAGGCAGATTCTGGGAAAATGAGGAGTCCTGGACCAGAAGCCTAAAGGGGCTGGGATTGCCCCCCTTCCGGCCCACGCCCCCCGCCAGCTCACCTCCAGGATGGTTTCAAACCGGCTGAAGGCTTCGTTAGAAGCAAGGATCTGGCCAATAGTTCTCTACAGGAAGGGACAAGTGTGAGAGTCCCAGGGAAGGGGGTGAGGCTACTTCGGCACCAGGGGAAGGAACTGTGCCTCAGCCCTGCGCAGAACTGCTCCTGACTCCTCCCTCCTTGAACTCTGCAGGGTCCAAGGTCACCCAGCAGCACAGGGGAGGGGAGGGGAAGGTGCCAGCTCACCGTAGGATCCCCAGAGGTCCCAGAGGGAGGCTGCCACCGCAGGCCAGTGACCAAGTGGAAGACTCCATTGGCTGCTACGTAGTTGGCCCTTTGGATGTTGAATGTCTGCTGGGGCTGGTCCCCGTACTTGTAGGTGTATTTCTGCTGAGACACGAGAGGTCAGGCCAGATCCCACACACCAGCCTCTGTCCCAAGGCTCCTTCCCACTTGCACGCCTTTGCCCAGGCTGTGTCCCCCACCTGTGATTCCTCTGGCCCCCCAGGCTGGGGTCCCTCCCTTACCGTGAAGCTGCTGAAGGTGACAGTGATCTCCTGCCCGGCCAGTGTCCACCACCTTCGTGTTTTCTGGGTCCCTATGTCCTCCAGTATGTGCTGCCCTGCAATGATGTGCTGTCTGCAGAGCTGCTGGGCCAGGGATGCCTGCACATGCAGGGGATGGGGGTGCCAAGTGAGCCCAGGGTGGCCAGTCCTCTTCAAGCCACCCAGCCCAAGCAGTGGAGGGGACAAGATGCCTCCAGGCCTCTGTTGCCCAGAGTGTGAGCAGTGGACTCTCTCAGGGTCCTAAAGATTGAGGCAGCACCCAGGGAGGCAGCAAGGTCAGTGGCCAGCTCCGCGACAGGGAGGAGCTCACATTCATGGTCCTGGAGGAGAGGAAGGACGGCACCAGCACAGTGAACGGGCCTGACGTGGTGAGGATCTCCCGGCAGCCCTGGTCTGGGGGGCAGAGAGGGCACATCAGAACGGACCTGGGGAGGCCCTGGGGGAATACAACTGGGTGTGGGAAGACCCATAGGTATCGATCCTAGGTTTGGGGGAGCTGGGGCCTAGGTTTGGGGTAGATAGTGGGTCGGGGGCAGCTCCCATCATACACCCCCCACAATCCACTCTTGGCTTCCACAGCTCTTGGGCAGAGGGATGGAAATCCGCAGAGTCCACCCCTCCCTCCCGGCCAGCTCCGCTGGGGCAAGGGGCGGGGTCACACACCCAGCATGGCCACGGCAGCTCTGAGCAACAGGGGCACCAGGCCTATCTGGCCGGCCTTCTGCACCTCGTGGAGCAGGTGTCCGTAGCAGGCACGCCCATCGCCCACCTCGCCCTCCTTGCACACACAGCTGGGGACCCAGGGAGAGCCTTTAGGGTGGGGCTGTGGCCAGTGCTGCCTCCCGGCCCTTGTCCACCCCTCTTGCAGGCCTCGGGCTGAGGTGCACACATGGGTGCACTGGCCCAGCCCCTGCCCCACTTTGCCCACCTGCACCCCCTCCGCAGCCTCAGGCCCCTGTGCCCACCTGGTCTTCCCACTGGGGGTCAGCTGGCAAGTGGCTGATTTGTCACAGGAGTGCGGGGAGCAGAAGGCAAAGCAGCCCGCAGAGGTGCCACGGTTGGTGCTGACCAGGCCTGGCCGACAGGTGCAGGAGGCCTGCCGCGGTGGGGCAGCGGGAGACACCATGTCCATCCCCGAGGACCCCTGCTTGGTGCCCACAACCACCCTCCCAGAAGAGGGTCCTGGAGGTCCTGTCGTCCTCTCCCCATCTTACAAGTGGGGCCACTGAGGCTCCCAGAGGGCCCATGATTTGCTCAGGGTCCCATGGCCAGTGTGAGTGGGTGCACTGTGGGGTCAGTCCCAGCCCGGTGCCCTGGCTCACCTTGCCGGGCTTGTGGTACAAACACAAGGTGGAGTTGCTGGGGCAGCCACCGAAGTTGACGGTGCACGGGTCCTGGGGCAGACACACCATCCCGTCGCCATGATAGTTCTCAGGACAGTGACACTGAGCCTGCCCCTTGGGGCTCACCGAGCACCGTGCCAGTGGGGAGCAGGGTGATGGCTGGCAGGGGTTGGGCGCTGCCAAGACAAAGGGGGCCTGAGTGAGATGAGCACCCAGGGGCCCTGTCATCTTCACATCTTCCACCAGGATGGCCAGAAGTTGGAGTGCGTAAGTTGACCCTTGAGGACAGGTCTTCCGCGCCCCCCAGCGATAGTTCTCCCTCCCTATAGATGGCCACATTGCACTTGCTGGGCCAAAAGGGTGCCCTCCCAGCCCCACCCACCCTGAGCTGGGGTCCCCAGCCTCAGGGTCAAAGGTTTACCTCGGCATTCATTGCCCTGCTGGGTGTGGCCAGGCAGGCATCTGCAGGTGGGGGCCTCTGCAGAACACTGGGAGTTCTGGGGACAGCGCAGGGCCTGGCAGGCGGGCAGCTCTGGGCAGAGAGGAAAGAGCACTGCGATGGCCCAAAGCTCAGGTTTGTGGGGAGCACGGAACAAACATGCTCTGCCTCATTTGTTGTGGCCTCTGAGCAGGGCCCTGTCTCTTCTGGGCTTCTGGACAGCAGAGGTCCTGAATGACACCCCTCCCCTGCCGAGGCTAAGGCCCCATCTCTCACCCAGGTGGCCTCTCCTGCTCTGGCCACAGTGGACCTGCTGCCCCAGTGGCACTGCTCACCTTGGTCACAGCGGGGACCAGTGTATCCAGCAAAGCACAGACAGCTTCCATCCCCAAGAGGGCCATGGCTGCACACGCCGTGCACACAGCTGCACACTGGGAGGGACACACAGGGACAGGTGGGACCCTAGCCTTGCCCAGGTATACAGGGTCCCTGTCCTCTGAATTTTCAGAACTCAGCCCAGAAGGTACAGCCTTGGGAGTGCAGAGCTGTGACGCAGGACCACAGGTGTGGTGGGAACCCAAAGAAGGCACTTGACCCAGCCTGGAGGTTCAGGGAGGGCTTCCTGGAGGAAGCCTCTAAGGAGAATAGCATGTGCAAGGGCCTGGAGGTATGACGAAGCAAAACATGTGTTCCTGAAGGGGTAGTGCAAGGCTGAGGGGCTGGGACAGGGGCAGAAGAGGTGGGACCTGGGTGTTGGGCCCCCAGGTAGTTGCTGGCCCTGCCCGCCAGCCTGGCAAACACTCACCTGATTGGCAGTCAGGCCCGAACCGGTTGGGGTCCCGGCACTCTTGGCAGGCTGAGCCGCTGAAGTTTTCCTGGTGGTGGATGCACCAATTCAGCGCGGCCCCTCCCAGCTCTCTACCTCAACCCTGCCCAGCCCTTACCTGGCACACGCAGGTCCCGTTGCTGGCCATACCATCCAGGCAGGTCCCGTGGCCGTTGCAGGGGGTCTCAGCCCCCCCGGGGCATTCTGTGGACTCCTCAAAGCTCAGCTTTGTCTCCAGAACCCTCCACTTACCTCTGACCCCAGCAGCTCTGGCCAAACCCAGACTCAGTCCCTCCCCCAGGGCAGCCAGAGCTAGGGGCCAAGCCTTGGTGGCTCTCAGTTAAGGGTTCATTAGAAGAACAAGCTGAACGGGAACACAGGCCACTCTTGCAGAAGGGAGTCTGGGTTGGGGCTGGGGAGTGAGGAGTGGGGCGGCCCCCCTGTACCGTGGCACTGGGAGCCCCAGTAGCCGGGGCAGCAGGCCTTCTGCACCACGTCCTTCCAGCACTCGCGGCTGCAGCCCATCATGGACACCACAGAGTCCCCCAGCTGCACCTCGTAGCTGGGGGCAGAGATGGGCAGGGTGGTGGGAGTGGCTCCCACCCACAGCCCCTCCCCACACGGGCTTCCCACCCCCTCCCTGCCCTGCCTGGCCTGGAGCTGAGCACAGGGCCTGGCACTTAGTAAGTGCCCATTAAGCCCCACCTGCCCCCGACCCTCACACCCTCCTCCCTCCCGGTCTCTGCCTCCCAGGGAGTCCACAGGTGCATGAGTAAGCAAGTGCCCCCTCGGGTCCCTGCTGCCCGCAAGGACGGGGCTCAGCTCGCACCGGCAGTCTTGGGATATCTTCTCTGGGAGCTCTCGAAGCCAGCCCACAGGACACGCCCGCTTCTTGATGACCACGCAGGAGGTGCAGGGCACGTGAGTGACATACTTGGTCGTTGTGTCGCAGCGTTTGGACCGCACCTGGGCCACAGGCAGGAGTAGAGTGAGGGGCCTGGACCCTGTGCCCGGTCCTGCCTCTGTCCTGAGTGCGGCAAGGCCCAGCACTTCGCAGGCCTCAGTTTCCCATCTGTTCAGTGGGAATGCAGTGAGGGTGGGGAAGGCCCTGAGAAACCTGCCTGGACGAGCTGCTAAGGCCACAGTGAGTTCCTGTGTTCACCGCCTGGGAGCCTCGGAGTCTACACCTTCTGACAGAGAATCTAGCCTTGTCGCTCCACCTTAGCCCTTGTCAGGGGAGGAGATTGACACCTGGACTCCCAGCCTAGTGCTTATTTTTGCTTTTCATTTGAAAATAAAGAAACAATAAATGACAGAGCTGACACTGTTTGGGAGAACACAGCAATTCCAGCCTCAATTCCCTGGCATGGGTGTAGTACAGGGTTCCAGCTGTGCACCTCCAGCCTCTGCGATGCTCTGAGCTTTCCCCACGTGGCTCCTGAATGACCTTCTCTGCTGGAGCCCAAGGGCCTTCTCCACTGCCTGGGGGTCAGAGACTGAGGACCCCCAACCCCCGCCTGAGAGGCTGGGCTCCCGTGAGCAGCGGTGTGCAGGGTGGTGGTCTGCACGTGCTTGGGCTGGGCAGTCACAGGCCACTGAGCCCTCACTCTAGGCCTGGCCCAGCACCCCCACCCACAGGCGGGGGCCCCGGGGTCCAGGCGATGATGGGCAATGCTGGCAGCTAAGGGGGCCAAGAGCACCCAGGATGGGGGCTAGATGGCTTTCTGGGGGAGGTGACAGTTGATTTGGGACTCGAAGGATACACAAGAGTTGGCCAGGGCCAGCAGAAGCAAAGGCTGGGAGTGGGAAGGAGCAAACGACCATGTGTGACAAGACGGAGAGTGGCCTGAGGAAAGAGGCTGGAGGGGCTGGTGGCCAGGGCGCCAGGGCCTCATAAGCCTGGGGGACACAGAGTCCAGGGCTGCCCCATGACTCAGTCTGTGCTGTGCACGGGGACAGAGAGGATGTGGAGGTAGGCAGGGGAAGAAGGTGGCCTGGGCCCAGGCAGGGACACATTCCAGAGGTGGTGGGAAGAACTGGGGCAAGGGCTCAGCACCTAAGTGGGGGATGGAAGGTGTGAGGGCGTTCTGCTGCCATGCCGTGGGCACAGGGGCACTGCCAAAAGCCCCAGCCCTGCAGTTCCACTCACGTCTGCCATAGCTCCTGGTGTCCACCACTGGGGTGCATGGGGCACCTGCTACGGCAACAAAGTCCCAGTAACATGCAGCACTGTGCCCTGGACGGGCAGAACCTAAACTCACGGTTCTAGTGAGAGGAAGGGGCAGAGGGAAGGTGAGTCTTAAAGGTGTCTGAGGGGGTTGGGGCGTAGCCTGGAGAAGCCAAGATGTTCTCATCTTGAAAAATGCTGAACTCACTGTTGTGATTGGGTGGGAAATAAGAAAAAACAAAAAAACAGAAAAAGAAAAATGCTGAGCACACTGTGGTCCAAAGGGAGTGAGCCTGGAACATCCCTTTCCTAGAATGAATGACAGATGTGTGGCTTCTCAAAGCAAGAGAAAAGGAGAAATAATACTCCCAACACTTTCCTCTGGGGAGCACGAGGCCCCAGGCCTGTGTGCCACTGTGATTTGGTCTTTTCCGCTCATGCCTCTGCGGTCTGGAAATAGGGAAGTGGCTCCGGGCGGCCTCAGAGTTGAGCCGTGCGGCTGGGACACTGAAGTCTCATTTCCCACCCTGGAGCTCATCTTTGCTGAGCCAGGGAGCAACTAGGAAATTGGGCAACTCCAGGGCTGAGCAGCTGCTGGCTCAGGGCAAGGCTTGGTGGGCAGCAGGCTCCCCTGAAGGCCACCTGGCCAGCCGGGCAAAGCTGCCAGCACGGCCACCACTATGGCTGGGGCACCAGCTCTCAGAGGAATGTTGGGCAGCCCTGGGTAGGGCTCAGGGCGAGGAAGAGAGCACTGTGCCCACTCTGGGGCATGGCCAGGGTGAGGTAGGGCTCTGGAGGAAGCCGGAGCTCTGGGTGCCAGTGTGGACACTCGCAGGACGTCAGCGTGTGTGAAATGCTGATGGACGGATAAACCAGCTGCCAAATCAGCACCTCCCCGGGGACCATGTTGTGGGGCCCTGCCTCTGCCCCGGGGGCTGGAAGGAGCGTTAGTGGCCTGAGCCTACATCTCTGTTGGTCCTGCGGGGTGGAGTGAGGCTGGGTCACAGGCTGAGTGCTGAATCAGAGTCCCTTCGTCCTGGGGTGCCTTGGGACCTGCCTGAGCCAGAGCTCCCCGCCCTTCAGAACTATGTCACAACGTCTGCTTCCCATGGAGACACTGCTGGGGAAGATGAGGACACACAAAGTGTTACGCCTTTGGTGAGAAGGTGGATGAAATCCTCCCAAGCCGAGACTTTCTGGGGTGGCAGCTCAGAAAGTGGGGACGGTGGGGACTTTCTGAGGCTGAGAGCCCAGAATCCAAACCCTCTCAGAGAGGAAGGGACCTCCATCCTGCTCCCCGACCCTAGATCTGAGCAGCCGGGGCACAGGGCTGGGTTCTGGACGATGCCCCCCTTCCTTCAAACCCTGGCTGGAGACTGAAGCCACAGCTGCCCGCGTCCTGCAGAGTGTGCTCAGCACCGGGCTGCGGCATGGACCGCGCTGCCTCTACTGCCTGCATCTGCGCTGGCGTTCTGCTGCTGCCGCTTGCTGGATGTATGGCCCAGGGACGTCTCTTCGCCTCAGAGCCTCCAATCCTAATACAGCCAGCCGTCCCTCCGTGTCTGTGGGGGACTGGTTCCAGGACCTCCCTCAGATACCAAAATCTGCAGATGCTCGATGTGTAACCTGTGCACACCTTCCCGTATATTTCAAATCCTCTAAATTACTTACAATACCTAGTACTATGTAAATGCATGTAAATGGGGAAAAGCCTGGACATGTTCAGTAGGAATGCAATTTTTTCCCAAATATTTTCAACCCAGGGTTGGTTGGGTCCATGGATGCACAGTGCACAGACATGGAGGGAGGGCCGACTGTTTACACAGGGCCGAGTGGCTGTGGGAGATGGGCCAGCACTGCTGCCTCTCCATCCACAAAGACCCCCAGACCCTCTTTCCTTCCCTGGCCCAGGCTGGCAGAGCCCCAGCCCCAGAACGCAGACTTAGGGTGGGCAGAGCCACAGGTCTCTGGCAAGGAAAAAAACTCCACCCCAAGGTCACTCATTGACCCCTGTTCTCATTGCCCAGAGCATGAGGAGGTGGGTAGGACTTTGAAATTCCCTTGCATTGTGTACATGGGGAAACTGAGTCAAGGAGAGAGCAGGAGCCCATCTGCAGAGCTCAGCATAGCCCTGGAACCCTTGGGTGTTCCCCCATTCCTGTCAGCTTCTCAGCTTCACATCTGCCTATCCCCAACTCTGACCTGTCCCTGAAGCTGATGGCACCTTTCCGAGGGACCACAAGGAGTATAAGGAAAGAGCCCGACGGTGGCAGGGGGCCTGGGTCCTTGTGCGGGACTGCCTGGGGGGTGGGATCCTGGGTATTCCCGTCCCCTCTCTGGACCTCGGTCTGCCCATTAGTACCACGGGGACAGTGGCAACTGCCCTAGGAGGGAGATGAACTTGGCCTCACAGGAGAGGGTCCCTCACCTGGAGAAAGGTCCCAGCAAAGGGACTCTGTCCCCCTGCACAGGGTGGGAGACTCTTCCAGAAGCTCCAGTGGGAACAACGTCCCTACCTTGGGGCCTGGGTTGACCAGCAGCCTGCGGTGGCCGGCACACACAGGCCTGGCAGAGGGGCCAGCCACAGCTGTACACCAGACACTGTCTGCTCACCAGCGTGCCTGGCCGGGGAATCACAGGCAGTGGGTAGAGCATGGCTTCAGAGTGGGAACAGCCCGTCTCCATCATCCTGGGGCCTTGGCTTCCCGCAAGGGGAAGAGCAGGACGCATCGCCCCAGGGGAGGCTGCAAGGGTTCAAAGGGACGTGCCCGGGACTGTGGCTGGTCAGTGGCAGCTCTGGGGCGGAGGGTGTTACTGTTGGCTGCGGGTGACTCTCATCCTGCCTCCAGACCCTCCGAAAGCTGGACACAGGCACACACACGTGCATGCGCACGTTCCATGTGATCTCAGTTTGTGGGGCCCTCGGGAGTTGGCAGTGATCACATCTCCAGTCCCTAGGCAAGCACCACACAGAGACCTGGGCCTCAGTCTGGGCAGGACACCCGGAGGGTGGGCCTGCCTCCATACCCTCACCCGATGGGGAGCTCTGGGCCGGCGGCCGGCCGGGCACTGTTAGAGAAGGGCAGGCCGACACACCCCTGCTCCCAGGTGGCCAGACACAGACCTCAGCCCACGGGGTGGGCACAACAGCCTGACCACTTGGGCCTGCTCAGAGAAGGTCAGACAGGCACCAGCTGCTGTGCATGTCCCCAGACCCATGGCCCCTCCGTGTTCAGTCCCTCCCTGCTCCTGTCTCTGGCCGGCAGGGCCTGGATTTCATGCGCCCCTGCAGCGGGCTCACACTCACCTTCTGCCCCCTGACGAAGCTGAAGTCTGCCAGGCAGAAGGCCAGGAGGCAGAGCAGGAGGAGGCCCCGAGGCCCCACCATGGCTGGCGGTGGCTGGCCGGCACGCTGTCCAGGACAGAGTGGGGCAGCCGGCAGCGAGGGGAATGAGCTCTAGGAGGCGAGCGCGGGGCAGGCTGGTGGGATGGGGCGGGCAGTTTCCTTAAAAGTGCCTGGAGGCCCCACCACCTCACCCCCACAGGAACCCGCCAGGATTTCCTCCTGTGTATCAGCAGTCTGCAGGCGGAAGGGAAGGCGCTGGCCACTGACCCCTGCATGGACGGCCTGGGCACTGCTTTGGGCTTCCTGGCCCAGGATGCTCCTCCTGGTATCACGGCTGGAAGCCTAAGACCACCGTTAGCCTACCGTTAGCCTCTCAGAGGGGTCTATCAGAGCTTTTGAAGCAAATTCAAATGTAAATGGTAACAACTTGCTACTCTTTCTGAGAGACAAGCACGTTTCAGCCAGGGGCTCTGTGGGTTCGGTCTGCCCCCACCTCCACTTTTCCAACTTTCCAATTCCGAGGGCACTCACCAGGCTCTGACTCGCTGCCAGGCACCGTGCTAGCCTGCCAGACCACATGCCCTCACCTGCCCCAGCCAGTCCCCAGCTGGTCCTGCCCACTGACCCCACATACCCTCGGTGCACCCCTCCCTCCCTGGTCTGCCCTTCACCCAGCAGCCTGGGCCACCTGGCTCCCCACTACACTCCAAACCCCTCCCCACGCTGGCAGACTCTCTGGACTCGCCCCACCAACTCTGCTCCAGCCGCTCGAGCCTCTGCTTATAAGCAAGCTCCCCTGGCACGCCTGTTACCCCAGATTGTCACACATCAGCTCCTTCTCTGTCGCTCCATAAATTAATATTACTACATTAGAGACAGAAATGATCTCAGTTTTGCAGGGCTTTGCCCTGAAGGAATATGTGAACATATTAGTTTGCGTATCAAAAGCTGCTCCACCTCAGGAGGGCATCCCAAAGGTCAGCAGCAGCTGCTTTCCAAGGCGACACTGCAGTCTCAAACCTGTGGTTCTCGCCTGCTTTGAAAGACAAAGCAAGGTCTGCATGGAATCATGGATGAGAGCTGATCAAAAGTGTCCACCGAGAGACAGATACCTGCAGCTAAAAACAATTAGCCCAAGGGACAGTTCCTGCTTGACTTCCGATGACCTGTCTCTATCTGCAATAACTAGATAAAGAAATATGGAGCCACTGTATCTCTGTTTAACCCTTTTGTTAAGTGATAGCTTTGTCTTAGAAGTTTGTCCTTAAAAGATTTTGTAACCAGAGTTAATTAAGGGATCTATAGAAGCCTTTTGAAAGACTTTTAACCTAAAACAAACTACCTGTTATTATGTAAATCTGTTACCCCTCGCAACCAATCTCTGTACCCATAAATACCCATGTGAAACTTTATTCTGGACTCCCAGTACCCTTGCTTTGCCTTTTATCTTTACAAATCTATAAAACTATACCTTTGTCTCTGTGTATTCTTTTATTTCTATTATTTTCCATTTTCTATTATTTTCTTACCCTTTGTGACAACCCCTACCTAAGGGACCCGATTTTTTGCTGGGAGCGTAGCTAACTCCCCACACTTCTCATAGGTCCAGTCTCAGGTCAAGGGCCACAGGCTCAGAGAGCATCCCTGATCCCTGGGTACGGGGTGGCCTGCACCTAGTTCCACCTCCTCGCAGCCAAGGCCACCAGTGCTGCTATAAAGCTATGAGCTAAACTGGCTTAGATACAATTTAGCTTAGTTATTAAATTAGTTATAACTTAAAATTTAGCTTATAAATAAGCAAAATTAGCTTATTTATAGTTAATTTTCTGTCCCTCCTGTAACATCAGCTGTGAGAGAGCGAGGACAGTGTCTGGCTGATACACACAGTAGATGCTCAACACAACGTGCAGCCCAGGTGAGTGAAGGTGGATACTTTCGTTGTCCCTCTGCTACTGGTAGGAAAACAGGCTCAGAGGGACTAGGTAGCTCGTCCAAGGCTGCTCAGCTAATCAGTGTTCCAGATCCATCCCAGGGTGCCACCTGCAGAGCTGCCACCACCACACTGCACAGCCTCCCCCAGTAGATGTGGGGGCCCAGGCTGGGGGCTTCGGTGTGCCGGGCCTGCCTGGGAGTGGTTGTCACTGCTCCCCAGATACAGATGGTGTATGGGGGATGGAGGGAGGAAAGAGCTGACCAGAGCCAGGTGGCCATTTGTAAAGGGCTTTGGTAAAAGCCTGGTTGGGGAAAGCTGGTGACCAGCCCCTCCTCCTCCTCCTCAGCATGTCCCATCCCCGTCAGCTTGAGGGGCCACTGGGCTGGCCTTTGAGGTCTGGCTGAGAGGAGGGTTGCAAGTGTAGAGCCCGTCCCCTTGGTGACACCTTCCACCCGTTTTCCTCCCCCTACTCCTCACCCTTCCCCAGGCAATGGGTCCCCCAGGCCAGGATCCCCACTCTTCTGGCACTGGCGGAAACTGGGGAGCAGGAGCAGGCCTGGGAGCTGGAGTGGCCACTCCCCACTTAGCTCTCCACAACCTGCCGGGCCCAGGGGCCCCGAGGCTCCTTATTGGGCCAGGAGAGGTAAGAGGGGCTCAGGAGCCCTGCTCAGGGGTAGGAGCGAGGGGAGTAAGGGTGGGGCACAGGGGCTGGCATGTACCCTCCTCTCTACTGCCCACTGCCCAGGGCCACGTCCCCACAGGCCCTCCCCTGCTGCCATTCAAGGGCCCATCTTGGTGAGACCTCCTGGCCCTCCCAACAGTTCTCCCAGACTCCGGCTTCACTGTCACAACACAGACTGCAGCTTCAGGTGGGCTGGGCCCAGGTGTGACACTCGAGGCCTTTAGGACCTAAGGAGGGTGACATGCCTGCACCCAGGCAGAGGGGCTGGAGTGTCGGGGCGCCCTGAGTTTCATACTCTTCTTCTTTGCCCCAGGCTCATGGTAGTCTCTGGACAGCACGGTCCCATCTAGACAGGTCCCCTGGCCCTCCCCTTGTCCCGACAAGCATGTGGCCCCTGGAGGGCTGCTGCTTCCTTTCCTCCAACACCTGGCCCTCCCGTGTCTCACAGAGGGCCCCCCTGCCAACCATACCTGGCTGAAGCCCTGCTGTGACCCCAGTGACCCCTGAAACACAAGACGCAGACCGTGTCAAACTCTGCTTTATTGGGAGAGAGGATACAGGCAACAGGGATCACGCCTGGTGCTGGCAGCTCTAGGTCCCCTGCCCCCACCCCTCCTGGCCCAGGCCAGGGGGACTCCTGCCCGGGGGGCTCTCCCACGTGTCTGGACTACGGGAGGCCTCCACTCTGAAATTGCACAGAGGTGGGAGCTTCCGATGTGCACTCTGCCGCCAGCTTCGTGATTAGCAGCAAAATACCCACAATGACAGCAACAGCAACAAAGGACTGGACTGGACACTTCAGGAGAACGTGTAAAAGAGTAAATCAGACCCACAGCGCCACGTGTTAACAACGGTCCCACGACAAAGACACGACACTGCTGTGCCCAGCCACGCTACGCCGGGGCAGGCGACACACCCCCGGGAGCAGCTGGCACACGCACGGCCCTGGGAGGGCCCAGCGTTAGGATCAACTGAACACACACCTTCACATTGTGTGGGGACAGTCAAATTAAGGTACCAAAAAGGAGGAGAAAACATTTTTTAGAGAACAAAAAAAGCCTGCTTCCCTGCCCCTGCAGGCACCAGGCTGTACGTGACAGGCGGCAAGGACTGGCCGTGCCCCGGGCTAGCCGGTGAGCTCCACGGGCAGCTCGCGGCCACACAGGGCCTCCCACTGGCGGGCCAACAGCGAGATGAGCTTCTCTCGGCTCTCAGCGCTGGGGACAAACACCTGCCACTGGACCTCACGGCCCTGGCCTGCCCCGGCTGGGCCACCTGGTACCTCCCCAAAGTGGTCCAGGGTGACATTGCCCATGAGGTCATGACCCTGCACATCATCAAAGACAAGGGTGAGGGCCTGCGGGTAGGTCTGGTAGCCCATGAGCACTCGGTCCAGGTCCCGGACGCGGCGGCCATCGTCCAGCCGGTACCTGTCTCTCTGTGGCGGCTCTTTGGCAAACTCGGGCAGCGGGTAGTGGACGTAGTCCTCATCCAGGAGAAAGATCTCGGCACTGGTGAGCAGTAGTGTCTTGGGGCGCAGCGGGCCCCTGCAGCGCCCAGGCAGTGGCATGCCCACCTGGAAGGCTTGCACATATAGCAGGATGCTGAGGGATGGGGCCTTCTCCGGGTCAGCCAACTTCTGGGCCACGATGAAGGTCAGATCCCCAATCTCCTCCTCACTGGGGTAGGTGAACTTGACGCGGCTCGAGTGGATCAGCTCGTAGTTCTCCATCTTCCCTGCAGAGAGATGCCACAGGGCTGTAGCCTGCAACTGGCCCATGGTGCAGCTGGAAGCCAGTGGTCCCAAGCCACTCAGAGACCCTGGCGTGAGAGAGGCAGGAGACAGTGCTCCAAGCCTCCACGCTCGGTCAGAGCCCTGCAAGCCAGCAGCCCAAAGCAGACAGGGACATGTGTCTGCCAGATGGCTGGGCAGTTGCTGGGAGGGAGATGGCTGTGGGAAAGCCCCACATAAAACCCTGATCTGCTAAGTGGGAAAACAGAGGGACAGAGGCAGAGAGGCACTCGGGGCCATGATGTCCACTGCAGCCTGTGCTGGACAGGGGTACCTGTGGTCTTATTCCCAAACTCAGAGTAGAAGTCCTTGTCAACAGGCTCAGGTGAGGGCGTGCGTTCCAGCGAGGACAGCACGACCATGAGGTGCTGGAGGAAGCAGTGTGTCAGGTAGCTGTCCCGTGTCAGGCATGTGACCACCTGTACTGGGGAGGAGCCTGCAGGAGAAGGGGCTGGTCATGATCACAGCCACGCCCCCCCACCCTGCCAGAGCCACCTCTAGTCCCTAGCAAGTCTCAGCCTGGAGCTGAAGCCCAGAAAGCCAGGGCCAGGAGGGCCCACGTGGGAAAGCATCATGGGCCCGGGAAGGCAGCCATTTCTCAGGCCGGAAGGGCTGAGATATTTTTCTGGAAAGCGATACAGAAGCATTAGGGAAAGAGCTTAGCTTTCTCTCTTCAGGAAGTGTGAGTCAGAAACATCCTGCCCCCGAGCCCAGGGCCCACTCTGCTGTCCGGGCTGGCGTTTGCCGCACGTCCCACCTCCTGCTCTGGGCCCTGGGCACGAGTTCTGCACCCTCAGCAGTTCCTGAGGCTGCTTCCTCCGACCCCGGGCAACTGACTCCTGAGCAGAGAGATAACTCTGCCTGTGATAACGCACCTGCCTATGGAAGGTGGAAGCCCACTGGTGACACTGGCCTTCACCCGAAATAGGACAAAGCACAGTGGGTCACTCACCCGTCAGCCGGAAATACTGGTCAAAAAGCCCAACGTTGACTGACTGCAAGTCGCTGAGTTTCAAAACAAAGCACTGGGAGATGTGGAAGGGACTGTTGTTGTAGTCAGTGTTTTTCTGATGCCAGAAATCTGTGATGGCGGGAAAGGGACTGAGTGTGGTGGTGGCCATGGCCGGTGAGCACAAGGGTTCCAGGCGTGCAACATGCCCAGCAGGGACGGATCCACTGGCCCAGCCTGTTGAAGCCTGGCGAGGCACTGCCACTCTGCCTCTACGTACCAGACCCCCGCTGAGGCCCTGAGGGGCAGAGGCTGCCCCAGCCCCTCTTCGTCACAGCCAGTTCCTAAGCGCTGGGCCCTGGCTTGGTGCATTCTCACCGGTCTTAGGTTCCTCATGACAACCCCAGGAGGAAGGTGCTGTTGTTATCCCCTTCCTCAGACAAGGACTCTCGGCCCACTGCAGCCAAGTCACTGCTGCCTGAGCCACACAGTTGGCTCCAGACACAGCCCCAGGCCGCCCTGGGCACGTGCCACCAAGCTCCCGAGCACCAGAGGCCCTAGCACCTACCCTGCAGCGGCTCTGAGAAGTAGCGGCGGAGGCCATCGTGTAGCACAAAGTACACAGCCTTGGTGGAGAGCAGCACACAGGCAGTCACCTCCAGCCCTGGGGTCTGGTAGAACACCACCGAGGACCACATGAGGTGCCTCAGTTCCTCGTTTTCGACCTGGAGAGAGATGGGCTAGGTTTGGGTCTGTAGGAGAGCAGGGCCAAGCAGCACAGGCATGTTCCGTTCTCCTAGACCATGCCTGAAGCCAGACCCCCAACAGGGCAGCTCCCCCAGCACTACCTCTGTCAGCCCCACCGCCCTGGTGACCGGCACATCCCAGGAGCATGCTCATGGCCTCAACCAGGGGGACGTGGGAAACTCATCAACATATATCTAAACCCAGAAGCAGAAAGGAGGTAAGGGGTGGGAGAAGGGTATGGGGTAGGGTCTGCCTGGGGTCAGAGGTTGCACGGGGGAGGTAGGGGCAGAGGACAACTGGCTGGGGTGGGGGCAGCTCAGGGCCTCCCTACCTATGTCCTCAAAGCTGTGAGCAGCTGAGCTGGGGACCACATGACATGAGAGAAGCCCAGAGACCTGAGGCTGACCCGAAGGCAAGCTTGGCCTCTCCCTTGGTACCAACCGGTGCCACAGCCAGCACTCATACATGTCAGCCAGCAAGAGCAGCCTGGGCCACTACCTCGGCAATGCTGCTGTGGAAGAGCTCGATGATGGCGCTCCCACGCAGGCTGGCGATGTGCTGGAGGGACGGGCAGGCGGGCAGGTGCGCGGGGATCTGATTCTCCTCCGAGGTGGACTGGATCAGGTGCTCGCTTGGATACTGGGTGGGGACCTCAGCTTGTGCCTGGGCCTCAGCTGGGGCTGGGGCTGGAGCTGGAATCTCCACTGGGGCCTCTTCTGGGACCGAAGCTGGAACTGAGGCCTCCACTTGGGCTGGGGCTGGGGCTGGGGCTGAGGCATCTGTCGGAGCCGCAGTCTTTGCTGGGCTTGGGGCTGAGGCTGCTGCCAGGGCTGGAGTTGGGACCTCCGCTGGGGCTGGGGCTGGAGTTGGAGCCTCTGCTGGGGCCTCCTGGGAACGCTGGTCATTGCTGCATCTCCCAATCCCCCCCAAAACACCACATTAACAAATGGACCCCAAATGGAGATTCACCTTGTATGTGCAACCTCAGATGTGAGGGGTGTATGTGCACTACACACCACCTGTGGGTCACCTGGGACTTCCCCACTCAGTTCTCTAAAGCAGGACAAAACGGCAGGGGGAAAGTGTCCAGGCCCTTGCTCTTGGAAGAAAGGTGTGTAGGTGGGGGCAGAGCAGGCCATCTGGCCCCCCAGAGCTGAGCTGGCCAGACACATGTGGCAGAGGCTCTTTGGACTGAAAACTCATTTTGAGAGGTAGGAGATGTCAGTATTGCCATTCCGGAGCCCAGAGTGCCAACTGAGGTGCCCAGGGCTGGGACCAGTGTGTATGTGGAGGGGAGAACCAAAAACCCAAACTGCCGCTCAGTTTGCTTCTGGGGCATCCTCAGGTGGCCCAGGCTCTCGGCCCACCAAGCCACCACTGCACATGGCCACACTGGTCCGTTCCAGACACCAGACAAAATAATGCTCAGAACCTTAAAGCTCACGGAGGCTGAGGGGGTTCCCTGAACAAATCCCACATGGACACACCCATGCCAAAGGGGGTCCTGTGGATGTCATCCTCTTAACTGGACCCAGCCCAGCTATTGAGAGATTCCTGCAGCTCTGGCCTCACACTTGACCAAAAACCCCGAGAAGCGTTTGGGCTGTCCTCCTGAAAGATGGCAGGGGTGTATCTGCTGGGGGAAGTGGGGCACCCGGTTTCTGCATGCGGTCCTCACTGCAGGCAGGTTCCAGCCTTGGTTGGAGGTGGCAGGGAAATGAAGATGAGGTACCCAGTACCCGAAGCCTCAGCATAAGGGAGAGGAGATGAGGAGACGGCCAGGCAGGGCTACCTGTGGCATGAGCTGCTCTACAGAACCTGGAGGCACTGCAGGGGTCTTGAGCTGGGCACGACAGGGGCACCAGACTCAGCCTGGAAGAGGCCAGGAGCCCTCTGGGAGCATCATTTGGGGGGCTGGTTTGTGGGAGAAGATAGACCGGATGAGATGCTGAGGAGAAGCGGGGTGAGAACAGGGTCTCTGCTGTCTATCAGGACGGAAGGGAACATGATTTAGACTGTGTCTCAGGGCACAGGAGGGCAGACAATGAAGGGTTTTCTTCCCCAGGTTAGGAAAGCCCCTGCATATCTGAAGCCAGGAAGCCAGCGACTGGAGGCAGGGTCATCCATTTGGGCACAAAGTCCCCCTCGAGCCCCTGGTAGGGGTAAGCTGTGGGGGCCCCTCAAAGGTCTCTCTACAACTCCACCCCTAGGCAGTCCTGAGGGAAACCCGGGAGGGAGTCCAGAGGAAGCCAAGCAGGGCGGGTGGGGGGTAAAGAAGAACGGGGGACAGGGCTGCTGTTCCTTCCTGCTCTAGACCTCAGTCTTCCCTAGAAGAAAGGGGTTTGGGATGAGATGGCTCACCCAGATCAGACACTCAGACCTTGCCTGCGTCCAGTGGAGCAGGGCGGCGGGGGCCAGGGTGACAGCTCTCCTGGCCTCAGGGTACTGTAGCCTATGACCCTCCCGCTCATAGGTGGGGGCAGCCCCCTCAGCCTGCCATGCATGTTTTGTGAGAGGACAGCTTTTCTCTTCCATAGCACTGGGAGGTAAGGAGTAGCCTGGTGCCCAGCGTGAGGCAGTGATGCTGAGGACAGGCGGGAACTGAGGAGCAGGAGAGTGGTCCTGCCAAGAGCTGGCCCAACCCCGGGCCCACCACCAACTGCTGCTGCTCAGAGATTACAACATGCCAGCCCATGCCCCCGGGTCCCCAAGAGCTGTGCTTGGTCTCACCTGGCCCTGCCCTCGGCAGGCTGGCCATCTGCGAGGGGACTCTGGGGGCTGGCCCCAGCTGCAGGGGTCTTGGCGATGACCACGGTCTTCAGGTCCTGCAGTGAGGCCCGCAGCTGGTTGTAGATGCGCAGGAAGTGGAACTTCTCATGGGGCAGCACAAAGATGGCGGTGACAAAACGGTAGCCCACAAGCAGCTCGAGCACATGGCCATCAGCAAAGGCACCCCGAGGCTGGGTACAGCTGCGTGTGGGGTCCAGAAGCACGGTGGAGAGGGGCACACGACTGAGCTTGAAGCTGTTGCGGTTGCGACAGTTGTGGGTGCCACGGTTGGGCATGGGGTTGAAGTCGGCCTTGATGACGTTGAGGTGCTGGGGCGTAAGCAGTAGCCAGTAGGGGATGGCGGCAGACTTGACAGCCTCCGAGGGCGCACAGCAGGAGCGTCGCACAGCTGAGCAGAGCGTGCAGCTGGCCCACTCGATGTTGCCCGAGTAGTCCCCGGCGGCTGTCTGCACCATGCGCTTGTCGCTGTAGACCAGGTAGACGGGGAAGCAGCCCTGGCTGCGCTCCTGGCAGCCGCCGGCCACTTTGTAGAAGGTGAGCAGCTGGCGCAGGAACTCCTGCAGGCTGGTGTGGCTGCCGTAGAGGATAGGGCTGCACAGCATGGCCATGTGCTGCGGCGCAAAGCACGAGCGCAGGTCCACGTGGAACTCGTGCAGGTTGGCAGCGTCCGAGATGATGAAGAGCGTGTTCTCGCTGTGCCGCACCTTAAGCACCAGGCACAGCTCCGGCATGAGGAAGCCGAACTCGGTGAGGTCGCCGTGCGGGAAGCAGAAGACGAAGCGCAAGGACGAGAGGATGTGCTGGCTGCTGCCCCGCGACTCCTGGTGCGGGATCTCGAAGACGGCAATGCCGAAGTCGGTGAGCACGAGGCAGGCGGCAAACTGGCGGATGCTGCCCTGCACGTGGATCAGGAAGCACCACAGCACCTTGAGGATGCGGATGTGCTCCAGCAGGAAGTCCTCGTCTGCGCCCAGGGCCCACTCTAGAGCCAGGCGTTCTTCCTCGGCCTCCTCATCCTCTTCTTCCTCCTCCTCCTCTTCCTCCCCCCGGCCTCCTTCTTCCTCTTCCTCTGCATCCGGGGGCCCCATCTCAAAATAGCGGTTCTCAGCAACATCCTCTTCCTCGTCCTCATCGTCATCCTCCTCGCCCTGTTCGCCCTGGCCCTCCTCTCGCTGGTTGGCAGCTTCGATCCAGGCGGGCAGCTGCCGCTCGATGGCCTGCCGGATCAACGTGCTCAGGCGCTGGATGAAGTCCTGGTTGGTGGCCGTGTAGCCGATGCACGTAAAAGGCAGGAAGATGATCTGGCCAGACCCGGGTACCACCTGGACCTCTGGCTCTGCATGCTCTGGGCTGTGCGGGAGAGGCCAGCTCAGTGACGGGCTGGGTGGAGACACCGCTATCTCCCACATCCAAAGCCTGCTGCTGTACCTAGGTCCAGGGGAACCAACCCATGGGTCTCCAAAGCCTTCTATATAACCAAGCCTACTTCTGGGACAAGGGCCCCACTAGGGAGCCAAGGTGCTGACTGCTGGAAGGCTGCGGTCCCATGCTTCCAGGGGCCTGGGCCACAGGCACTCAGTATAGCTCTGCCCTGGGCTTGGGAACCTCTTCCTGTGTGACCTTGGGGAGGGTGACAGGAGAGCACTGTGGAGTGCTGGGGACATATGAGGACTCTGCAAACCATCCCAGTGTCATACTGCCCAAACCACATTGGTTCCCATAACAGATGGGCCCCCACAAAGACGTCTCAGTCATTCGGACACTGCCACGAGTCCCCGAGGAGTACTCCAGGGCAGGAACCCACTTGGTGATCAAGGTTCCCTTCAGGCATACCCAGTGGCCTTCAGGGCAGGGAAGTGGGCTAGGGTGGGTCTTAGGACCTTGGCATTTAAATTCTAGCTCTTCTTGGCCACTGTAGCCCTCGCATGTAGGATGAGAATTGGGAAACTTCTGTAAAGGCTCTGAGAGTAAGTATTTCAGGATTTGTGGGCCACCCTTATGCACGTGATCTTCTTTTCTAAACAGCCCTTGAAGAATGTAACCGTTGGCCATGTGAGGTGGTTCACACCTGTAATCTTAGCACTCTGGGAGGCCAAGGCAGGATTGCTTGAGCTCAGGAGTTTGAGACCTGCCTGAGAAACAGTGAGACCCTGTCTCTATTAAAAATAGAAAAATTCGTGTGGCATCATGGCCCATGCCTGTAGTCCCAGCTACTTGGGAGACTGAGGGAGGAGGATCGCTTGAGCCCAGGAGTTTGAGGTTGCAGTGAGCTATGATGACATCACTGCACTCTATCTGGGGTGACAGAGGGAGACCCTGTCTCAAAAAAAGAAAGAAAAAAAAAAAAAAGAAAAAAGAACGTAACTGTCATTCTGAGCTCACAGGCTATACAAAACAGGTTGTGGACCCAACAGGCCTTGATCTGCCAATCCCTAGTGTAAGATAACACGTGTCAGGAGGAATTTAGGGATTAAAATTTGGAAACAGACTAGAGAGTCCATCTCATCTGTGTGCATTTAAAGGAAGAAATAGTACTGCGGGACTTCTGTGAACACTGTTAACAAAATCAACTGGTCACCACAAGCCCACCGCCGAGTGTATGCGGGAGGCTGTGCAGCTAGGCCCAGATGCCTCCCAACCTCTTCCTTACCTTGCACCGCCGACAGCTCCCGGCACATCCCTTAACTCGTCAGAAGCCGCCTGATGGAGAAGGAAACAGTCAGTCCCCACCTGCTGTAGCCTGCCCGGCACTTACTAGGTGGCCAGACCCTGAGCCAGGCACCCCGCCCTCCCTTATGCCCTAAGGAGGCACCTCACCACTCTCACACTGTACGTTACCCTGCCAGCACACGGCAGGGCCAGGATTCCCACCTTGTCTGCCTGACTACAGCCCACACTCCCTACCCAGGGCCAGAGCCTCTCGCCACTCTCCAGGGATGTGGTGTCCAAGGGTCCAGGTGGACAGTCTACCAATTTGGTCCAGCTATAGCTGGCCAGCAGGGGACATGCTGAGTAGAAGCAGTGCAGGCCTGACACGGCCCAATAGTCTCTGTGCGCTGGGGAAGACCTAGGGCTTGGGAACCCATGGCTGTGTGTCCCAGGGGAGGGTGACAGGAGAGGGCTATGGAGTACTGGGGACAAACGAGGACTCTGCAAACCACCCCAGTGTCACACGGTCATGACCCTGTGCTGCTGCAGAGCTGGGGCTGGAGGGAAGCCCAGGCACTTAAACACACTCCCAAACACACAGCAAATGGGCTGCTCTTGCCTTCCTCCTTTCTCCTCCCACAGCACAGGAAGGGGCTCTGAGACCCTCAGCAGCAGCCACAGAGGAGGTACTGGTGTCATACTGTATCCCAGATCACCAGGGTGACATTTGGGAAAAGGCAGAATGGCCTCAAGGGTGCCATGCAGTAGAGGAAAAACTTCCTGATGGGGAACCCCCCAACAAGGGCCTTCAGAACTGCTTTCCCCAGGGGAGTCTGCTCAGGGGGACTCAAGGGTCATCTGGCCTCTGCCTGCCCCCCAGGGCCCAGTGAGAGAACTGCCTATTCCCATCAACAGAGAGCGCGAGAGAGAGAGAGAGAGAGAGAGAGAGAAGAGAACAGAAAGAGGAGGAGGTGGTGGCGAGGGAGGGAGGGAGGGCTGAGCACAAACCCTTAGCCGCTGGATTTGTCAAGAAGACTCAACCAGAGACATGTCCAAGAGAAGGACAGCGTGGGCAAAGAGTACACCAAACCCTGGAAGTATCTGCTGTAGCTCCAGCCAGGCTACTCCCTACTGCAGACAACTTCAGGCAGGAGAGTTGGTTGGAGAGGTTAACAGTCCCCAGAAGCAGGAGGAGGGCATTACCTGTCCTGCAGTGATGGACTCCAAGGAATCAGAGCATCCCCGGGCAATGGGCCGGTCCTCGGGAGTCAGACTGTCGGTGGACGAGAGGCTGCTGGCCAGGGCCTCCTCCTGCACGAACATGATTCCTGGAGAGACCAGGGTGGGCAGGTGGGGTGGGGAGAGCAGCCGTTCAATAAACGGGGCTGGGCCCCTAGGGCTACTGGCATAGCCGGGGGCTAGCCAGACCCCAAAACCCAGCCACAGGGTATAGAAGGAAATGTTAAAACAGAAATCTCAAAAAACCTCAAGGAAGAGCAAACGACTGCTTATCTAATCTCAGGGTAGGGAGAGGCTTTCTGAGCATAAATGCAACAGAAGAAAGACTACCTAAAAATTAAACTTCTATAGACAAATTTTTTAATAACCAAGATAAGTTAAAATTAAAAAAATGAGAAAAACAGTGCTTGCAATATTTGACAAAGGTGTGTATCTTTGGTCTATAAAAAGCTCTTACAGATTACAAAAATGGGGATAGGTTAGAAACTCCATTAAGAGACTGCAAAGGATGTGAACAGACATTTCACAGAAGAAAAGCTGACAGATATAACATGAAAAAAATGCTCACCCTCACAGGTAACAAAGAAAGGCAAGTTGAAACAAAAGCCTAGTTTTGTCTCTCACTTTGGCGCAGACTGACTGCAGCCTGACCCAACCTCACTGGGCAGAGGTGGGTGCTGGGGCGCGAGCTGGGAGAGCAGTTGGGCAATACGTCCACCAAGAGTCTTAACCGTGTTTACTCCTAGAGAATTTTCCCAAGCAATGACATGTGACCCCATCCCCAGACCTGACATCTCTGCAGGGCTCACAGATACGTGCAGACTTGTTTCCTCCAGGGCTGCTGAGTACATGCCAAGCCTGCGCCCAAAGGCCATTCCCACTGACCTGCCCTGGAGCCACCTCCACGGACAGCGTCACTCTTGTGCACCCTGGAAATGCATGGTGTCTTCAAACCCTGCTGAGGCTGTTTAATGAATACAGCCTATCTGGACCTGTTAATTCACTCCAGATAATTTCTAGATGGGCTGAGGGAAAAGCCTTTTGTTAACGCGTTCCTAACTGCAGCTAGCTGTGTGAATACTGGGCGTCAGCCCCCAGTTTCGCCGAGATCTACAGGAGCCCTGAGCACGCCTGCACCTGGTTCACCACCAGTCACCATGGCCCAATGCAATGACCCTGAGCCCTGAGCGCCCTACAGGTCACGAGACATTTGTCCAGCTCAGCTGCTGCCCAAGACAGGACAACTCACACAGCCCAGGTCCTCTGCCCATGGGCTAGGGAGGCAGGCAGCCCAAGCCCAGCACCCCTACAAAGCGAAGCAGCAAGGGCTACGCACAGGCAGGTGATCAGCAAGCACACGGCCACGCACACAGGGCCACCCACGAAGCACCTGACAAGGCCTTCCCCACACCCTTCCAGGCTTCCGCCTATGCTGCCGTTCCCTCCTGGAATCCTCCCTTTCCCACCAACGTTAAATGAGATTCACCTCAGACACCACCTCCACTGCAGACTGTCTCTGTTCTAGACATTCTACAAATGTCCCAGACCATTCTGCCCTGTGCTCCCTTGGGCATACAGTTCATCTTGCTAGTGGCCCCAAGTTCTTCAGGGGCCTGTCTTGGTCATCTTAGACCTCCCCCACTAAGGGTGCAGGAAAGGGAAGGCCTTACTGACCATTCTGTGGGGCTAAGAGCAGTGCTAAGCGCCCCCCAGCATAAGCTCATGCATGCCTCTCAGTATTTATTTACCACATTTCATCAAATCTAAGATGCGGGGATGTGGTGCCATCTTGGTCTTAGCAGGTGTCCACAGAAGGTTGCCCACGATTCCATCACGAATACCAGCTGGCTGACAGCAACTTTGAGACGCCACTGACTGAAAGACGCATCTCAATTTCAGAAGTCACAAGGTGGAAACGTATGCATCTTAGAATCAATGAAGCAGGGTGTATCCGCTTTAAAGTTGAGAAGACAGCTTCAGAGAGGCTACAGGTTGCTTGAGGTGACACGGCCAGGAAGTTGGGATGCAAATTCGGCTGACTGCCCCGTGCCCGCTCTTAACCATCTCTCTACATAGCCTTCTCTCAGCTGTGGGCCTGGCTGGGAATCAACTCTGGCATTCTGCCTGTCAGCCCCCGTGGCATGACAGCTGGCTAACAGCTCCTGTGGCCACCAGAGGCCAGGTGTTTTCGTCAGTGCCCGCTTTGGGCGGGCCCCGAGCACCCAGTTCCTCTGCAAGTAGGCGCCCTGCGACAGAATCAGGCTGGGAGCAACAGGCATCGGTTAGCAAAGCCGCTCCCACGTGAGGGAACCCCTGCCCATCCAGGCAAGATCCAGGAACACACAGCTAAACAAAACACGTGTGGATCCCTCCACATTAGTGAGACAAAAACCAACATTTTCTTGTCTCTACCCACCCAAGCCCTGTTTGCACACGAGGAAATGTGGACAGGGACAGTCTGTCCACTTCCTTCCTGGACCATGGCCTGTACAAACAAGTGGTCAGAAGGGGCCACTCAGCAGATGGAACAGGGGACATCAGCAGAGTCCTCAATGGGGGTCCGACCTTTGTTGTTTCTCACCAAAAGGAAAGAGATGTGCACACAGAGACATCCAGTATGGTTTTATTTATAAGAGGTGTAAATCTGGAGACAGCGTCTAGAAGTCCAGTGACTAGGGAGGGGGACAGACGACAGAGCACCACTCTGTGGAGTGTCCCCAGGGCGTGGAGGGCACTGAGGAAGGGGGAGCTGAGGCTGGTGCTGAGGCTTCCCCGCCAGAGCAGGGAGCTGCCTGCAGCCGCAGACTCAGGGAGTCCTCGCCCCGCCCACCAGGGCCTGTGCCTGGTCGGCTGGGTCTCTCTCTGCTTGCTCCTTCACTCACTCACTCACCAACAAATGCTGAGGGAACCGTGCATCCCTGGCCTCGAGGACCAGACGCATCTCTCTGTCCCCAGAAGCCTGCTATCCCATGGCTTTCCCATGGGCTCACCAGTGCTGTGGGGTCACAGAGAGGAACTTGGCCAGCCGCAGGAGGCAGGGTCAGGGAAGCTTCCTCACAGCGACACAACCCTCCCCTGTTTTTATGTAAAAAATACAACCAAAAATTCTCAGTCAAGAGTTTGACAAAAAGCTGGGCACCTGTAATCCCAATACTTTGGGAGGCTGAGGCAGGAGTATCGCTTGAGCCAGGAGTTTGAGACCAGCCTGGGCAACATAGCGAGACCCTGTCTCTACAAAAAATTAGTAATAAAAAAAGAGCTTGGCAAAAGCAAAATGGGCAGTCGCTCTGGCACCTAACCCACCATTCCACGCTCATGAATTCTCTTCTGCATCTCACGGTCACCATCCTGGCATGCTGCTTGGCGTCAGGCCTCTGCCTTAACGTGAGCACTTCTCCCTCTTCCTGCCCAGTCCTCCTATCCCCGCTGGACAGCTACAGGGCATCTGTGCCACCGCTGACTCTCCCTCTCCTCTGACGGCTGAGCCACAGCCTGTGTCCTGGCAGCACCGAGCATTTCACCTCCCCGTGCCCAGTATCGTCCCCCTCTAAGAGAAAACCCCACCAGCAGGATTACCAGGTCAAGGGGTAGGAATGTTTTTCTGGCTCTTAAAACATAGGGTCGAACTGTTTTCCCAAGACCTCAGACCAAGTTCTGCGTCTCCAGGAGCCTGGGCAGGCAGCGTTCTTTCCTGTGTGTCCCGAGCCTTGGCTGTACTCGGGATGGCACACCCTCCCCTCTTCCATGGGGCCGGGCCAGCAGACACGCTCATGGGACCTGCTTCACTCACTCATCTCCGAGGGTGCCTGGGTTCAGAGGTGAAAGCCCTTTGAAAACGCTCAGACAGTGGGCAGGTGAAAAGGACTGGTCTTCCATGGGTCCATGGGAACACACAGCCCATCTTAGCCCCACGAACACTATGTTTTGGGGCCAAGAGAGAGCCACAGAGATGAGGCAGTGATAAAAGCAGGGATCAGGGCTCCAGACTCAATGAAGTAGCAAGGCCTGGCTTCCCATTAACAAGGAGCCAACCTGCCCGCGCTGCCAGCGGGGTACAGGTCCCGTGAGCCAACAGCCCGAGCCTGTTCAAAGGCAGCCTCAGGGCCTGTGAGACACCCCATGGTCTCCCCGAGGAACTGGATGCGGGTGTCAGAGCACTTGTGAGTCCTCATCAAGCAAACAACAGAACTGAAATCAGGCTGGGCAACCCCCACCATGTGCCTGAGAAGAGCCACCTGCGGATGGCACTGCCCTTCCTGCATCTGACCCTGCAGGAGGCAGGTGCCGGCATCTCTCCCCCAACCCCAGTCAGGGGGCCCAGCCAGGACTGTGGCTCCACTAGGAGCAAGATACATACACGATTACCTTGGTTGGAGAGGATGGGCTGGGGCAGGGAGGCAGCGGTGGGAGCCACGGTGGGAGGGGAGCTGCCGGGTCTGACGCAGGCGGCAGCTGAGAGCCGGGAATCCTCACCAACCTGAGGAGGAGAGCTGAGTCAGCTGGGAGAGAAGGAAAGCTTGGAAAGAACAGAGCTCAGAGCTCCACAAGGCCAGGGATGTGAGACGGGACAAGCTCGGAGGTTCTCACAAACCTGTGATGCTGAAGACGGTCCCACCTAATCCTTATAGCAGGTACCATCACTGTCCCCACCCCACAGATGAGATCGGAAGCCCTGACTTGCCCAAGGTCATGCAGCCGGGAAGCGGTGCAGCTGGGACTCAGCGGCTGAGCAATCCGACAGCCTAGCTCCCCACGGCCCCTCCCACACAAAACCCACCTTCTTCTCTGGGTTGCTCAGTTTGGACTTGACCTCCTTGGCTTTCTGAATTGCTTTTAGCACTTCCACGGTGTCTAGCTCCTTCTCTGTGGTCACTGTGTCATCCAGACAGACCTAGAGAGAGTCCAGAAAGTAGCATGGGGACTGGCGGGCATGGTTGGGGGAGAATGGCGGGGCCCTGCTGCGTGGGCATGAGCACTGCTGTGGGCCAGGCCCCATGAGGACCCTGTAGGCTCAGCATGCCGGGAGGCTTCTCGTACCCACAGGACTGAGCTGGCAGCGCCTTGGAGGGGCCCAGGAAGGTTCCACACTGCCTTGTCTGTTCTCGGGAAGTCCCTCTCCAAGAAGGGGAGGCAACAGCCTCTTGGGTAGCTGGGACTGGAAGGAGGGAGTGACTTGAACTAAGTCTCTGGTTACAAGCAGATTGCAGATCATCAAAGATCATGGAGAGAGCCCTCCAGGCAGGGGAACCAGAGGGCAAGGGCACAGAGAGTGGTAGGAGGGCAGGGGGTACCCTGCCTGCATGTGCAGGAGGGAGCCATGGGCGGGCTGGCTGGCAGGCAGTCTGCTGGGCAGTGTGGTTGAACAAGGGAAGGTCCCAAGGGCCTGGACAGGAGCTGACACCTTGTGGCCCGGGAGCCTCCCAAAGTCTGGAGTCCAGGAGGGGAGGAGGAGATGGCACCTTGTGAAGACTGTCTTGGTGACAGTGTGGAAGAAGGGGCACTTGGGGCCACCAAGAGGCAGTGGAATGCTATAGACACCCAGGTATCTTCTGCCCTGGGATCTGGGAGAACAGGGGCTCCAAGGCCAGTCAGAACTCAGGAGGGGCCTGCTCAAGGCTGAGGAGATCGTGCACCTCCTAAGAATTGTTTGGTTGACAGGGCGATAGGTGGCCAGCCAGTCAGCGGCAGCAGGCACCAGGCTGTGCTGTGCTGGTAGAGGCAAACCCTCCGGGTTTGTAGTCAGATGCTATGGCCACAAGCTGTCCAGGAAACATGATAATTTCTTTTTTTTTTTGAGATAGAGTCTCACTCTCTTGCCTGGGGCGAGTGCTGTGGCGTCAGCCTAGCTCACAGCACCCTAAAACTCCTGGGCTCAAGCCATCCTACTGCCTCAGCCTCCTGAGTAGCTGGGACTACAGGCATGCGCCACCATGCCCGGCTAATTTTTTCTATATATATTTTTAGCTATCCAATTAATTTCTTTCTATTTTTGGTAGAGACAGGGTCTCGCTCTTGCTCAGGCTGGTCTCGAACTCCTGAGGTCAGAACGATCCGCCGCCTCGGCCTCCCAGAGTGCTAGGATTACAGGCGTGAGCCACCGCGCCTGGCCGAAACATGGTAATTTCAAGTATCTCCTTTCTGTCCCTTGCCTGGGATAAACAGTGTTATTTGTTAAGAGTTGAAGACAGGCTCTCCACACAGAGTTTGTGCCTGCTGGCTGGTAGGCAGTCCTGGCCCAAGGCTCTGATAGTGGCATCCTGTAAACCAGCAGCTCCTAACAGGAAAGGGGTGGGAGATGCAAGGGAGCCTTTTCCTGGGGACAGAATGGACTTCCCAGAACCGAAAGGCCCTCAAGGGCCAGGCATCCTTCTGAAGCAGGCAAGGGTAGAACAACAGGCCTCCCCTCGACTCTGCCCATGCAGATGTGGACTGCACCCTGTCTCCCTGGGTGCCAATGACCGCGCCGGGGCTTACCTCCGAGGCCCTGTCTCCAAACTGAGCGAGCACCTTGGTCCGGTAGTCAGGGATGATGCTCAGAGGGTTGTTCAGCAGAGCCACGTGCTCCAGGCACGGGAGACTGCCTATGCTCCTGACCTCCTCCATCTGCAAGGCATGAGTTCCATTCCCTTTGGTCCCTTCTCTTACATTTCAGCAACACACCAACATGTTTCATGGCCTCTTTTAAATGAAATGAATCTTAACATTCTTCTTTAAAGTGATAAACACCAAGGCACAGAAATCCCAGAAGTCCGAGATGCTCCTGTGCCACGGCTCACCTGTTCGATTCTGTTGTTGCAGAGATCCAGGTTGACCAGCGAGTAGAGCTTGTGCAGGCCACTCAGACTCTCTAGGAGGTTGCCTGCCAGGTTCAGGGTCTTGATGTTCCCCAGCTTGGTGTGAACTCCTTCCAAAGAGGAGAGCTTGTTGTAGGACAGGTCCAGGTGCACAAGGTTGTACAGGTGCTGCAGCAGCATTGAGAACAGCGTAAAGTGGTTCAGGTTAAGTCTCCAAAGAAAAGTGATTGATGCTAATGGCATGATAGGCCCTCCAACCCAAACCACCCAATTCTGTAAGTCCCTTTGATGGTTATTGGGAAGGGAAGTCTCACTTCTACCCTGCACATGCCTCAGCACAGTGGCACCCCTGCAGACATGTTGGAGTGGGCACTGAAAACAAGGCTGTCCATCTTCAGGACAGAGGTGCCTCGCCATGCACTTGGTTTGTGTTTACTCATCTTTTCTAATTCTTTGGAACTGGAGCAACAATCACTCAGTGCATTACTGGGACCCTCAACAGAGGAGCAGCTCCTGCCCTTACAAGATTCTGGGTATGGCCCATTTCCCAAGGCTGTGTCAGCCTCCTAAACTCTCAGAACGAGACCTTGGGAGCACCTGCAGGTAGTGCTGGTCTCCAAAGATATTACCTGCAGATTGTCCACAACCAGCAATCCATTGTGACTCAGGTCCAGGAACTCAATCTTTGGGATTAGTTTCTTGTGAAAGAAAAGAACACCCGATGTTACTCCGGGGGGCTGGACCCTACACAGTCCCTGTACGCAGTGGACAGTCGGCCCAGACTCTACCTCCCCATCACAGACTCCGGCCAGTTGGCCCTGCAGCGCATCTGTAGAACACATGGGGACTCCAGTGCTGGGCACAAGGCACTGTTTACAGAACACTTGGCTGATGAAAATGACACACAGCAAGGTCCCAGAGAGAGAAGGGAGTCTGTCCTTCAATCCTGCCCACTTCCTGCCCACACCTACCAAGCAGCACAAATACAGGAATCACACTCTTATTGCCCAAATGCCCTCTGCATGTTACTCTTACATGGGCACATCTGTCATCTTTGGAGTGATTTTTCTGCTCTACTCCTCAGGAGTAAATGTCATCACTTACTGTAGTTCTATTATATCAAATGTACATGCAACTAACATGCTTTATTTGATTCTAAGTACTACACTGCCAAATTTTAAGTAATTCCACTTTGAAATTAACTTAAAAATTCCAGCAATGCACAGAGCACTGGATATAGGTTTTCTGTGGTCCTTCCGGAAAAAGCCAAGTCAAATACCCAATCTCAGGGTTTGATCAGACCAGAGAAGCCCCTGACACCTGCTGAGAGCATACCACAGACTCGTCGATCTCAGAGATGCTGTTGTGGCTCAGATCAAGAGTGGTCAGTGCTTGCCACGTGGGGATGACAGCAGTCACAGGGCCTTCCAGGGCCGTGCCTTCTGGCTCCCACTCATCAAATTCCAAGGCTTCAGGAACAAGGACTTCCTGCACAAGAACATCTGTTGAGCACCACACTTGGGCCCTCACGCAACACTCACCAGGAACACAATCATTGCAAAATTTAAGGAAGGGCTGGAGCATATTTAGCATGTGGAAGTGAACTTGCATTAAAACAGGGCTTTTCATACATTTTTAAACGATTGTGAAATAACTGAAAAGCTTAGCCACATAACAGCCACTTAGCTTATGTCCTGGCCCTGCTTTAGGAGCAAAGGGCCTTTTGCTACATGCTGATGCCTTTTCTGGCTTAAATTTCAGGGGCTCACAGTCAGAATTCATGGCGTTTCCAGGCAACTAACTGCACTCTCCCAGCTGATGATGTGGTCCTCACTGCGGACAGCGGGCCCTTTTAACTGTTCCTTCACAGGGATAAAGTCAATAATGCTAAAACCAGGGTAGTCACATAGAGCACAGAGACCACTGAAAGGAGGGAGACACACCCCTCGTTGACACTTTTGATGCCTACAAGACCTCTCCTCTCACGATGGACCATCTTAGCCAGGCAAGGAGAGCCTCAGTGGGACAAGGTGGTCCAATGCCCTTGCTCTCTTCATAAGAGAGAAACTTCACCAAATCTTGATCATACACCTGCAGTCATAAAATTAGCCACTATGTGCTTTTTCTACACCTGGGGAAGGATTTTAACATTACCAAGGTGTAACTCATAAAAGAAAGCAAGCTCCTACATTCCCAATTCAAATGTTTCTGTTGCTCACATACAAACAACAGGGCCTGACACTTCCAAAACTTCACCTTCTACTTCAAGTCCACGGAGAACAAGATAGAAATGAGAGCTAAGCCTGGCTTTGTTAAGCATAGAGAAACAGTGATATCGACCTAACTAATAAAGGTCCTGCCACTTGCCTCGCTGAACACTTTGTTCATTAAAAACCAGTGACATTTTATTTTGAGGGGGGAAAACACAGTTCCCTAAAATGTCTTGTTAATGACATTGTTTTTTTTTTTAAGAGACAAAGTCTCACTCTGTCACTCAGGCTAGAGTACAGTGGGCAATCATAGCTCACTGCAGCCTTCAACTCCTAGGCTTAAGCATGGCTAACTTTTAAAAAAAAATTTGTAGATGGGGTCTTGCTATGTTGCCCAGGCTGCTCTCAAACTCCTAGCCTCAAGCTATCCTCCAGCTTTAGCCTCCCAAAGTACTGGAATTACAGGTATGAGCCACCCAACCTGGCCAACGACATTGATTTTTTTTTTTTTTTTTTTTTGATACAGAGTCTCACTCTTTTGCCAGGGCTAGAGTGAGTGCCATGGCATCAGCCTAGCTCACAGCAACCTCAAACTCCTGGGCTCAAGCGATCCTCCTGCCTCAGCCTCTCGAGTAGCTGGGACTACAGGCATGCGCCACCATGCCCAGCTAATTTTTCTATATATTTTTAGTTGTCCAATTAATTTCTTTGTATTTTTTTAGTAGAGATGGGGTCTCGCTCTTGCTCAGGCTGGTTTCGAACTCCTGAGCTCAAACAATCCGCCCGCCCCGGCCTCCCAGAGAGCTAGGATTAACAGGCGTGAGC
>CAUYSK010044946.1:0-27995 GCA_963575035.1 Avahi laniger | reverse complement strand
AGAACAACGGTTATCAGGGTCTGGGGTAGAGGGAATCGGGGAGTCATTGTTCAATGGGTAGAGAATTTTGGTTTGGGATGATGAAAAAGTTCTAGATATGGATAGTGATGATGGTTGCATATCAATGTGAATGTTCTTCATGCCATGAACTATATACTCAAAATGGTTAAGATGGTAAATTTTATGTTATGTGTATTTTACCACCATAAAAATAATTTAAATGATAGAAAATTTGATGATGAAAAACGGGGATAAAAGTATATATTTTAGCAATTTGGAAGCAACTTTTCTGTTTTCATTTCATTGTTCATCATCACGTAGCCACAGCCTCTGACAGTATGTTATTGATGAGCATAACAGACTCCCTAATAGGTTTTTGAAAGGGCTTTTCTACAATAAATTATAATTGTCAAGAAACTGGACAGATGCTTTGTGTTTCACCAAAGATTACGTGGCTCCTTAGACATTGGAACCTACTTACAAAACAGAAGTAGGATCTCAAAAACTTGGTTACTCAAAAATTTTTTTCTGCATTTGGAAGTCTTTACTCCTTTTGGACAGTCAGGTTTTACTGTAGTTTTTTCTATCATTTATTTTGGGTGCAATAGATCATGTTTGATTAACTGAAGTTCTTCCTCCTGGGATGAAATACTAACCAAAACTATAGATTTTTGAAATAAGCTCAACATTAAATTCAATATGTTTTTTATACATGTAAAAATACTGGCCTCGTAGTAGATATGACTTTCCCAAGAGAAGAAATATTTTCCAATTGAGTAAGCTTTCAAATGGGATGAAAGGAACATAGTCTTGGATTTTCCCAAAAACTAAAGAGCAAGCTCAATTTCTTAAGGCGTTTCTAAAACAATTTTGCTAATCTACATAAATTAACTTATTTTTATTGTGAAAGTGTCTATTTGTATCTATTTAAAGTAGTAATTCAAAATAACAGCAAAAAATGCTATTTTGATGTTAGTAATTGTTTTTAATCATAAAATAGACATAAATTGTATTTTTAAAACCTAAAAATTATAATAGCAAATGAATGACCTATTTTTACAGAAGACAAATAGAGTAGGACTATATAAAAGCATCTCACTTTCATATCTTTCAGTTCACATAGATCTCTACAGGAGGCCTTAAACCTATGTGAATAACCTTTAGTGAAGAATCTCTTCGCTAAAATTTGGTAGTTCTTGCACCTTAATTTCAAGTGGAACAGAAAAGCACTGAAGTTAAAAGCATTATAGGCCAATGCCTTTAGAATAAAAATGAGGAAGAAAAGGAATATCTGAGTATGTGAGTATCAAAATACAGAGGGAAGTAGGTGGGATTATTGTCAAAAGAAAAATATACCCCTCTGTTTGGCAGTCCATACCAGAATGGGACACCTGAGAGTCTAACAGGAAAATCCATTATTAGCATATGAAATCTCAAATACAATCCATTTCATAAAATACTTGTTACATAATGTCAGTGGATTTATTTCAGTGCCTGATCCTTAATAAAGCAGAGATAAAATAAATATTATAATTTATTTTATCACGTTCTACCTGATATGATATGACTTCATTAATGATGGATTCTCTAAAGTCAAAGAGAAATTTCTCCTATTTATGGAATGGGAACTAGGACTTCTTTTTCTCAGTTGTTAAATGTTTTTTATTTTGACCAATGAATATAATATAAACTAATTAAGCAAACTTGCAGAAATATGATAACAGTTTTTATTATTCTTAATCAATAGTATTTAAATAGGACTACAGATTCCACACATTGTTACTCTATATCCAAGACTCCAGCCATTTCTGATTAGGAATGGTCCATTTTTAGTAGTTAGAATAAAAATCAAATTTGACGTTAAGCATTCCCTATGTGTTTATTTAGTTTTCAATTTTATATAAATTTGGAGAAAATCCTCTAAGACTTGCTCTAAATCAACTCACATTCAAAAGATAAGTTTTCTTAAAAAAGACTATTTTACGCCCACACTCATGATTAGCCCAGTTAGAGACAGACATATGGAGGACACAGTCTGATTTCCATGCCTTGACTGTATGCCCCTGTGCCCCTCTTCTCCTTCAGCCTTAGTCAAAATGAATTTCTAATCCTTAGCTTCTAAGCAATTATATTTGGAATGAAGGAGAATCTTCTGACACCCTTCAATCTGCTAAGGAACATATTGTTATCTAATCAGATTTCTGGATTATAGATATTAGGAATATTTTCCATGATATATATTTGGGCCAGAGAAAATTTAGAGATACTCATTTATTTATTTAGACCATAGAGAGACCAAAGTCTGGTCCTTCATTTTCCTGTTGAATGTAGGAATCGTAAGTTCCAGTTCTAAACACCATACTAATACAGAAGGGCTGCCTAAGTGTTATGACAACTTAGCATCAACTTATTAGGGCCAACTAATTTTTTTTATTTGTTAATTTTTCCATTATGTAAGTGAGGGTAGTTGTAGCAGAATTTGCACTAATCATCACTAGGATCAATGTATTAGAATAATTTGAATGTAGTCAGTCACAGCAAGACTGTGATCTGCAATATCCCTAAGGAAACCAATCAGGAAAAGGAATTCCCTTTTACAGGGTATGAGAACTCTCAGCTTTCATAGTCAATGACAATAGTGCTCCCACTGCAGGAAGCATAATATCCCTCCATGCTCCTACAGTTGGAAGATCAAGTCTCTGGCCCAAGGTTCTGGACCTCACTTTGAAAGGAGACTTTTTACAGGATCCAGTCTCCATGGTGGCCCAGATAGGAGAGCACTCACAAGCATCCACATCTGTAAGGCAAGGCACTCATGGACCACTGCAGGTTCCCATCTACATTTCCTTACCTTTTTAACCCCGACCTGAAAAGGAGCTTTAGCATAGATAAAATAAATATGTTTATATTGGATCATTCTTTTTACATTGAATAATCCTATAATAAATATACGTCATTTGAAAAAGTTCTCTCTGGTCAGCTTTTACTTACTATGTGAAAACCAGTGGAGTAAATATAGTACGGTTCATAGTAAATCTGAGGCTCTCGTAGCTTTAAAAAGACTCAAGGCACTTCAACCTGACTTTCCCGTTATCACAGGCATAGCAGAGGACATGCTAAAACCCTATTCACTTTCTAGCTCAGATCTCTTTCTACTTTATCACATATATCTCATCAAAATATTTCCTCATTGCTAAGACTCAATTACGTAACTTACAAACACATAGTTTTTATTGGAATTCAGTGAGTGAAATTATTTCCTATAGAAGACAGAGATTGAGACTTCTCCATGATTCTTTTATTATGGCATCCACATTTTATTTATCATATCATGTAAGAATCTTCCACCAAAGTATAAAAACTAAGTACAATTTAAAATTATTTCTTGACAGATTTAACTGGAGCTTCAATGGTAAAATGTACTGAGTTGAAATAGTGAAAAATATTAATATTGCCTTTTACATAAAATCATACATTTTTGATTCTAAGTTACATTTTAATCAGAATAAAAAATCAGAATATGTCTTAAAATCAATGTGTTCACTATCATACACAAAAATATGTTTAGATCAGTGATAGATCTAACAATCAATGTAAACTCAATAATCTGCTAAACCATTAAATCTGAACCTAACCATAAAAGAAATGGAGCCCCATGTCTGAGATCTTGGGAAAGTCCATGTGATCAAGATTCTTTGTTTTTTTTTTTTTTTTTTGAATTCTACAACTGCATACACAGAGTTTAAATTTCTCATTTTTCTTGGTATTAATCAATACTCCCTCAGGCAATGCTCTTCTAGTCAATGAAGAAAGCTGAGGTGGTCAGTGTGGAATATGTGTCTCACATGTTTCTCACCACAGGTTTTTTTTTTCTTTTTTCCAGTTATAATTCTCATGTTGATTTACAGAGTTACAGAAAATGCCCCTCAGGGTACCTATGAAGCGAGGTTACCGACTTTACTCCTCAGCACACTCCGGCCTTATCCCCTTTTGGAGTTCAAGGCTAGCCTGGCCCCTACACACACTCAGAAACTACTTAATGCTGCTGGTGGTGGTAAAGTTGAAGCCAGAGAGGCACGCTACAAACCCCCAATACTGAGAAAGAAGGGACCACTCATTTTTCAAGCAGGAGAGAGTTCTCAAGAAACTACCATCACAGCTTTGGGGGATTTGTGAATTGCCTTCTTTCTGGAGTAGAATGATACATAAGACTCAGCTGTCAGTAAGATATTTCTCTGCATGTAAACAGGACTTTGGGGCCATCCACCTGCCTTTCTCTAGCTATACTGGCTTTAATCTTTCCACATGGACTCTGTTGTCCAGTCCTTGTTGATATACTCTGGATAAATCTTAAATTTTCTACCTCTTTGGGGGAAACTCTATTGAAAGCATTATAAAGTATTAATATTAAAGATCACTATAGTCTGTGGGTTCTACCAAAGCTGCTTCTTGGCAAGGTGGCTTTGGATTCTTGTGTCCAAATGTCACCTCCCTGGAAGCTTCAACAGATGACTGCAAAAAAAATGAAAAACTACACAACTAGCCATGTATAGTCGGTCCCCTTCGCACACTAAAATAGTCCCCAATCTTTTCTCTGCATCCCAGACCCCACTTGCCACAAATTGTCCCCAGACCTAAAGGGAGTGCCCTGACATCACTAGCTTTTATCACATCCTCATCTCTCTCTCCAGGATGGAGTGCATGTGACCCGTCTAATGATGGCATGGAATGAAGAAATGGAAAGAGGCAAGAAAAGTGAGCTCAGATGAATTATTCCTCAACCCTTCCCTGTTCCCCCACTGCCCTTCCTCCAGCATCGCCACCAGGTCTCCCTGGCTGTCCCCGGGCCAGTCCTTTCTCCCCACTCTGCTCTGATCCTGAAAGGAAAAGTCTGGCACAGCAGAGTCTACTTTCCCATTCTAATCCTTTGTGCACCCAAAACCCCAGCAATATGCAACTCCGTCTCTCTTTCAGGATCTCAATAACAAAAATAAAAGTGAAGCAAAACAGAGACAATGAGGAAACAGAAGAAACTTTTTTATGCCTTTTGTGTTTCACACTGTTCTAAAGCAAAATAAAAACAAAAACAAAAACCACTCTGAATAGGGCTGAGGAAATCTAATGAGAACATTTTCACACACACAAATTGTCTTAAACATTATGATACGTTTTACACTTTTATTACTAGAATATTCCATTTAAGGAGCATAGTATACTTCAAAGGCACTTCTGGGCATGGTTGAGGACCTAAAATAAAAAACCCTCAGTTTTCACCGAGTGGCACTATCATCTGCATATGCTTTCGAGCCAGGTTCAGTTTAATTCTTGACTCTTCTATTTTCGATCGAAAATAAGCAACTTGGAAAAGTTATTTAATCTTCTGGTGACTCAACTTTTAATAATCTGTGAAAGATGACACCTACCTAATATGGTTATTAAAGAGGGACAAGTGAATTAATACACATTAAGCACTTAGAACTCTACCTGGCACATGGAAAGCACGCAACAAAAATTGTTCCTATTATTATTATGTAACACATTATTTCTGAATAGGTTGCAAATTTCCAAACATCTTTATGAACTAGAATCTGCATATAAGCTGAAAATTCTTGTAAATTTCTTTGACAGGAAATTTTAGGAACATGTTCAAATTAGTATTGAGTAGAATGATAGATTGTTCTCTTTATGCAGAGCTAATAAATAGTAAGAAATCAGTTTGATTTAAAAACTAGGATTTTAATTTTACATAGGACATCTTTGGGGACCAAAGCATTGAATGAACTTTCAGGGGATTATAAGTAGTATCTCCCTCTGGAAATATTAAGAAAGGAATAGCTAACTCTCTTTTCTGGATGACTTAAAATTCGTCAGCTGGAAGGCAGACTATTAAGTGAATTCTATGAGGTTTCTTTGAGCCCTTTCCTCCATTTTGATGTAAACATTAGTGACCAGGCTCTTAGAGGGTATCTATAGCCATCCCTCTTTGAGACCTCATGAAAGCTCCACTTCAGCTCACCTTCCTCTGCCTAAGACGAGCTTTCAGGGAATGAATAGCATTTCAGGACAGGAAATGACTGATGGTTTCCAGGGTCTCTTGGGGGTAACATAATTTCGCTGTGGTGGGCCAGGCTTGGGCCTACCATAGCTAGATGGCAGTGAGGAGACCACTGCAGTATGTTAACTGGGGTCCAGCAAACAATCTCTTACAAGGCAGTAGATTCTGTAAATGCTAAGGGGCCTTTCTCCTGCCCTGTAGGTGCAAATGGTTAAGAGTTTGCATTAACCCCTAGTTTCATTGTCCTGGTGACCTAATGGGTTCCTGTGGAGGCTGCATAGACCCTTCCACAGACCATCTGCTGTGACACATCAGAGAGTGTCAACGAACCAGTGTATAGCACTTGTGTCCTTCTCTGTGAAATATCCAATACAATGCTAAATAAAGGGAATAAACTTGAGCAAGTGAAAGTTCTTCTAACCAAGACAGACTGTTTGTCTGTGCTACTTCCTATACCGTTTGGCACTAAGAATGGGTTTGACATTATGCCAAACCAAGCAGATATGTTCATGATGGTCCATTTAGATTTGGAAAGTAACATGTGTGCCAGGCCCCGTTCCATTTCAATAACACTTGAACAATATTAACAAGATGACACCTAGCAAAAGCAAGCTATTTTGTTTCTATCATCCAGGCTGCTATTGTGACATTTAGGAATCCTTCTTTTTCTCCAATAACACCAAAATTAAGCAAATGCAAACTCAGTTATGAGAAACCATTCTTCTCTTTTGAGAGCCTCCGTAATTTTGAAAGGTGTTTTCTGCATTCATGGAAAAAAGCCTTCCCTCAACCCCTAATATATTGGGTATTAAGCAGGAACCATGTGTCAAATTCTATAGAAGACATATATCTTTCTATATTGCCTACTGGGTTCACAGTCTAGGCTACAGCCGGCTGCAAGAGCTGGAAGCTGTCAGCTGAGATTTTTCTGCACTTGGAGTAAGTCCAATGAGAAAACCCTCCCCATCAAGATAGTCAGTCAGGGTCAATAATACCTCCTTGAGAACACTTGTTCAGGTGACATTTTACCATTCCAATGATAGCATTAAGGAGATATAATACAGCAAAAACAATCCCAAGAATGCCACAAATTCCAAGAGAAGCAGAGTGCCTGTCTATTCACGACCTGACAATCACAGCCTGGGAGCCCAGAGCCTGTCCCTTTGGTCAGGCCTTGGGCCTTTAATCGCCTATGTCCCTGAAATTAACCTATGAAAGGGGCATTATGCTCACAATACACAGGGCAGACCTGAATTAAATTCCTATTGAACCCAAAGTGGAAAACTCTGAACCCCCTGTGCTCTCCCTCTACTCTTTCCCCTTTTTAAATTGCCTGAACAATGACAAAAAAATGCTTTTCTTCACATTATTTCGTATTGTCTCCCCTCCTTCCTCTCCCCCTAGTCTAAAACCCTAGGGGTCTCTGGCCTCAAGGGTGCTAGTCTGTTACCTTAGAGACTGTTTCTTTAGGAGGCAGTGGAGTGGCAGAGGACATGCCTTTGCTGCATACTTTGGCAACCATGAGTTGCTGAACGCTGCTCTCATGAATGCAAGCCTTTCACTGCCATCTGGACATGCCCACAGGTATGAACATTTTTTCAAGAAGAGAACCAGGGACTACACATTGCATCAGTAAACCTCCTGAATGATAAACAAAGCCATCCCATATGCTGGGATAGCTATATCATATCAGAGTTGATGGAACATAAGTCTGTCTCTAATGGCAAGGTCAAATTAAATGTTCAATTTATACATCCTTTAGCCTTAGCAGGCAGACAACGTGAATTAGCTTGGGGAAGGAGGTATGCAGAGGGAGGCAGAAAAAGGCTGTCATTGTAAAATGGAAGACCATTACGTTTGGCCCAAGAATAAATACACTACCTTAAAGAGTCAAGGGGAGGCCACACATTCCTCCCTAGCATTTCTCTAGGGTAAGCCCAAGAGAAGGGGCTAGTTCCTTTGGCTTGGTGAAATAAGACTGGCACTTAGCCCCTTCAAAGGCATTCTTATGTTCTTCATAGACAAACATTACAGATGAAATTCTTAACATATTTATAAGAACACAGACTTTGTACTCAATTGAGGGCCACGGGGGGAGGATGTAACAAGGGCTCTATTATGTTTTCCTACAAACAAAGTTCCTATGAACTTGGAATTCAGTCATATCCAACTTTAAACTTTATTCATCAAGATGTCTCCTTTTTTGTTTGGATGTTATTGCACTTTGGTATAAAACTAATAATTTACTAGTTTTTCAGATATGATGTCTTTTACATATCTATAGTTCATTCATGCACACACAGACAGAAGTCAAATATATAATCCTTGCCACACTCAAGCTTATATAACCAAAATAAAATTGTCCTCATGAACCAAGATTAATCATACAAAGAGATGAGAAAGAGAAATCTTAGAGGAAAAAAGGGGGGAGGGGGCAAGAAGAAGAAAGAGCCAAGAGCTATGGGCAGGGAATAAGCACGTGTCAGAGTTTTCTAAATTTTGCCACTTATGAAAAAGGTAAGTCTTCTAAAAATCTTTATGGATGGATGAAAAGACCAATAAGATGGGCAGGCAAATTTTTACAAAAATTATATCATGCCTAATATCTCTGCCGCAACCACTGGTCTGGTCTCGAACATGACTTGGAGTGGAATTGGGAAGTTTATAGCAATATGTCCTCTTGCCATAACAAGCAGTGATATTTTTTCCTTCCTTGATGATAAAGCTTTCCAGCTCAGTAAAAATCTTTGTTTACCAGATATAAAAATGTTCCTTTTCAAGCTGTGAAATTGACCCTGGGCTTTTTCCTCTCCCTTCCCCCTCGGCCTTTTGCCTTTAAAAGTTCAGGATGTCTCAAACAGTAACTGTTACATTCTGTCTAGCAAGCCTGGATTGTGGACAGTGATCTAACCTCTTGGAAAAAACATGGAGTTCACCCAAAAACTGAGAGAGACATTCTCTCGCCCCAGCCGCCAGCTCATCGGTTTCAAAGCTCCCGGACAGACCTCATGAACGGCTCGGGGCTCTGGCGCGCAAGCTGGCAGCGCCAACTCAAACACAGAAAGCACTTCAGCAGGTCTAAACAGCAGCCACACACCAGGCCGGGCCCAGAAGGCAGGCATGGATGGGGAGAAACCAGCCAGCGGGTCTTTGCCTGCGTCACTATCCCTCGGCTTTCTTCTGTGTCTGGGACATGTGGAAAAAAAGAACTCCTCCCCCTCTTTGGACTGCAAGGTGAAGAAATCAGACATCTCAGACTAAATGAATATAGAAACATCTTAACTCTTGAAAAGCAAAAGTTCTTGCTGATATGTACACACACACACACACACACCCCTTTGCAGTAGGTCATCTGTAATCATTTTGATTTGCTTGAAAGCAGAAAAATTGGCCTTTGATAGGAAATGTAAAAAATAAAACCATTTCTTCCTCCTTTGGGAATTTGGCTCATTTTTCTGAGTATTCTCAGTATCTACCCTTTCCTCGGGGCCCACCACACCATTTGAAACATACTCAGCTTTCAATATATTGATATCTTTTGCTGGCCTCAGCTTTCAACACTGACACAGGCGCTAATCCCTTGGTTCCAGATCAATGTATATGATTGCATATTTGAAGAACAAAAGAGAATGCCCCCTCCACCGAGAAGGTCATCAAGTTTATTGACATGAAGATACTGAACTTCTTTGGGAGCATTTCTCTGCCCACTGAGTTTTTAAAGCAATTCGATTTTTAAATCATTTCAGGTGTTACTCATTGACATACAAAAGTTTTCTAACAAGGACATACCACATCCCTAAAAGAGTTTGTTGGTTAATATATCTTCTTATAAAGAGAATTATTTAAGTTTACATTTTTGTATCCTTTTACCTGACTTTGTATTACTTGAAGTTCTACTAATAAACTTTATTCCAATAACTGCCAAATTGTTTTTTGTTCACTTACTCAACTAGTATGTATTGAGGACCCACTAAATGCACTACATTGCTGTTACAGATATAAGTAATTTACAGCCCTATCATTAAGAATCATAGCACTTAATTGGAGAAAGGTTGAATTTATAAATTATAAAGTTTGCTATACAAAACCCCTAAGCCACTCCAATATTATACTCACTAACTGCCACTAAAATAGTTATGGAAGCACATATTGTGTTCTGAATTCTCCACTGAATTCTATGGGGCTGCCAGTCACAGAAAACATGGTTCCTGCTACAAGGGACGCACAATCTAACTGGGTAGATTAAAACATGTTTCACTTGTTTCATGCTTTTTATCTTGAAACTGAGACATATGAAATGAGCATCTCTCTAAAAGCCACAGACTCACAATATCATAGAATGTTATAACTAATAACAACTAATAGGGTATATGTATAGATATTTGCCATCCAAATTATAAATGACAGAGTGGGACTTGCCCAAATTTGAAAAACTATGTAGGGAAATTAAAGATCATTTGATCATTAGTTCTGACTTGAGCTAAGTAGAAGAAACAAACTCTTGTTGGCCAAGTGGTGACTGACCTCTGCTTTTCTAAATTATCAAAATCTGAAGATATGTAGTACTTCATAATGGGTTCATTGGTTTCTATTTTAATTCTATTTATTAATTTAGTAGAAACTTGACCCTTACATCACTAAGGAATCATACTTCAAAATAAAGTGACCTTTAGTTTAGTTTTGAATACTCCTGAATGACTTCTCAAATCTGGATGAAGCCATTTGGCCCTTAAAACAAGAAGGCTTAGTGTAATGAGATTTTTCTCCATTTATGGATATATAAAACTAATTAACTTTATAAAACTCTGGAAGAAAGATTTTTTCTTGTTCCCAACACAGGGAAAGGGTAGATTCCAGCGGCCCACATCCCCACTGTGGAATTGTGCAATCCTGGCCACAGAAGAGTCCCTGGACCCTCTTAAGCCCTGAAACTAAAATAGGGAGCTGCAGGGAGACTGTGAGATGGAACCATTCCAGGGAGGGACCTCACACTGGGTCCCACACCCTTTCTGAGACCTAGGCAGCCACAGTAACATACAATTTTCAATCCCAGCCTTTAACACATTGCAAGCTGTCCTGGGGACTAGTGGTGCCAAGACTGAGGCATTAGGGAAACTCAGATTGTCACTGCTGGGCCTGCGGCGTAGCTGAGAATGGATTCCTGCAGCCAGGGCTGAGAAGCAAGCAAGGAAAGTACCACCAAGACTGAGACTAGAATGCAAGCAGGACTTAAGTTGCTGCTGTGCTTAGTCACAAGTTTGGCAGGGGCTCCTGCAGCCTGGGCTGAGGCAGGAGCTAGGCACGTGTTACTGCCACCAGAACTGGTGGGCAAGCCCTGAGGGAACGAGGGTGTGAGAGGGATATGTATTCCCCACCTACAGCCCAGGCTGTGTCCATTGAGGCCAGCCCCACCCTCATCAGTGGCAGGGCTTCAGTGTGGCTACTACTGTCCCTCACCCTAACATTCCACATGGGAACTAAGGATCATCCTACCTTCCACCACACACAATGGCCAGTGCCTGCTCTCACCATTGGAGAGCATGAGCACAAGCCTGCCCGGTCCAGCTTTGCCCTCACCCCAAGACAGAGAACATAGCCTGGGGTCCTGGGAGAAGCCAACTCAATCCACTATCTTGGACACCTGAGCACTCCTCCTGGGAGCTTGACATTGGGCTAAAACTTCTGGCCACTACTCTTAGCTGGCACCTATCTGAAACTGTCATCTGTGGGCTGGACCTGGAGACGGTCCACTCAGCCCATCAATGTGCACTGTTCAGGACCCAGAGAATCATGATGCCACTGCTACTGCCACCACCCAAGCATGCTGGCTGCCCAGGAGTCCAACAATCTGCACATGTGCATGGTCCACTGCTGCCACTACTGGTATCTAAGCAAGTCACCAAGGAGGCTCAAGGATCAGCCCACCATTAACTGACAATACTGGTACCAGTGTGCACTGCCCCAGGGCACAAGGATAGGCATGCTCAGCCCACCACTGCCACCACTGGGATATGAAGAGTGGCCAACTTGGCATCTCAGTCCCCAGTACAACATCACCTTATCTTCCACTAATAACCAAACCCTAACCCACCAAGGAAATCACAGATACCATGGAAGCTGTTTATAGCCAAAGAAATCGTACAGAGCCTACACTGCTACATGCACCCAGAATCCAAGCCAATGTGCCCTATACAACCAATACCATAGATATATCTTAATGAAAGGTCCTCCCCTATGAAGTAAATTAAAAAATAATAGGAAGTATATATCACACCAGATGTGCAGTTATCAATGTAAGGACACAGGAAACATGAAAAAGCAAGGAAATATGACATTTCCAAAGGGACACAATAATTCTCCAGCAATAGATCTTAACCAAAAAGAAATTCTCAAAGTCCCAGATAAAGAATTTAAAATATTGATTTTAAAGAAGCTCAGTAAGATAACAGAATTCTGAAAAATAACACAAAGAAATCAGAAAAGCTATTCAGAATATGAATAAGAAATTTACCAAAGAGATAGATAGTTTTAAAATGAACCAAAAAGAAATTCTGGAAATGATGAATTCATTGAAGGAACAACAAAATACATTTGAAAGCTTCAACTATAGACTAAACCAAGCAGAAGAAAGAATCTTAGAACTTGAATACAGGTCTTTTGAAATAATCCAGACAGACAAAAATAAAGAAAAAGAATGATCAGGCTGGGTGTGTTGGCTCATGCCTGTAAGGAGGCTGAAGAGGGAGGATTGTTTGAGGCCAGGAGTTTGAGACCAGCCTGAGCAACACAGCAAGACTCCATCCCTACAAAAAAAAATTTTTAAATAATAAATTAGCTGAGCATAGTGGCTTATATCTGTAGTCCCAGCTATTCAGGAGGCTGAAGTGGGAGGATAGCTTGAGCCCAGGAGTTTGAGGCTTCAGTGAACTGTGATCATGCCACTGCATTCCAGCCCGAGCAGCAGAACAAGAACCTATCTCTAAAAGAAAAGAGAGAGAGAGAGAATGAACAAAGCTTTCACGACATTTGGGAAAATGAACATTATGAACAACTACATGCTCACAAACTAGAAAACCTAGAGGAAATAGATAAATTCTGGGAAACATACAACCTGCCAAGACTGAATCAGGAAGAAATAGAAAATCTGAACACCAGTAACAAGTAACAAGACTGAATCAGTAATTAAAAGACTCCCACCAAAGAAAAGCCCAGGACCGATAGATTCAAAGCTAAATTCCACCAAATGTAAAAAGAAGAACCAATACTAATCCTCCTAAAACTACTGCAAAAAATTGAAGAGGAGAGAATTCTCCCTAACTCATTCTATTAGGCCAGGATCACCTTGATACCAAAATCAGGCAAGAACACAACAAAGAAAGGAAACCACATGCCAATATCCTTGATGTACATACATGCAAAAATCTTCAGCAAAATACCAGCAAACCAAATCCAGTAACATATTAAAAAGATAATACACCATGATCAAGTGGGATTTATACCAAGGATACAAGGATAGTTCAAGATACACAAATCAATAAACGTGATACATCACATTAACAGAATGAAGAATAAAACCATATTATCATCTCAACAGATATGGAAAAAGCATTTGATAAAATTCAACTTCCCTTTTGATAAAAACTCTCAACAAACTAGATAAAGAAGGAATATATATCAACACAATAAGGGCCATATATGACAAACCAACAGCTAACATCATACTGAATGGGGAAAAGCTGAAAGCATTTCCTCTAAGAACTGAAACAAGACAAAGATGGTCACTTTTGCCATTCCTATTCAACACAGTACTAAAAAATCCCAGCTGGAACAATTAGGCAAGAGAAAGAAATAAAAGGCATCCAAATTAGAAAGGAGGAAATCAAACTGTTCCTCTTTGCTGATGATACAATCTTATATCTAGAAAAATATAAATACTCCACCAATACTCTTAGATTTGATAAATTCATAAAGTTGCAATATACAAAATTAATGTACAAAATTCAGTATCATTTCTATGCACCAATAATGATCTAGCTGAAAAAGAAATGAAGAAGGCAATCTTATTCATAATACCTACCAAAAAAAATAAAATATCTATGAATAAATTTAACCAATGGGGTGAAAAATCTCTACAAAGAAAACCATAAAACACTGATGAAATAACTTAAAGATGACACAAAAAAATAAACAAAATTCCATGCTCATGGATCAGAAGAATTAATATCATTAAAATGTCCATGTTGTCCAAAGCAATCTACAGATTCCATGCAATCCTCATCAATACACCAATGTCATTCTTCACAGAATTAGAAAAACAATCCTAAAATTCACATGGAACCAAAAAGGAGCCTGAATAACCAAAGAAATCCTGAGCAAAAGGAACAAAGCTGGAGGCATCACATTACCTGACTTCAAAATGTATTATAAGGCTATAGTAACCAAAACAGCTTGGTATTGATATAAAAATAGACACACAGACCAATTTAACAGAATAGAGGACCCAGAAATAAAGTGACATATTTACAGTCACATTATCTTCTACAAAGCTAAAAAGAACTTACCCTGGGGAAAGGACTCACTTTTCAATAAATTGTTCTGGGAAAATAGATTAGCCACATGCAGAAGAATGAAACTGGACCCCTGTCTCTTACCATATACAAAACTAAACTCAAAATGGACTAAAGATTTAAATGCAAGACCCAAAACTATAAAAATACTAAAAGAAAACATAGAGAAAATGCCTCTGGACATTGGTCTAAGCAAAGAATTTATGATGAAGATCGCAAAAGCACAAGCAACAGAAACAAAAATAGACAAATAGAACTTAAAGTAAAAAGTTTCTGCAAAGCAAAAGAAATAATTAACAGAGTGAAGAGATGATCTATTGAATGGAAGAAAATATTTGTAAACTATTCATCAGACAGGAGACTAATATCCAGAATAGATAAGGAACTCTAACAACTCAACAGAAAAAAAAAAAGAAATAATCCCATTAAAAAGTGGACAAAGGATATGAATAGACATTTCTCAAAAGGAGACATACAAATGGCTGATATGAAAAAATACTTAACATCCCTAACAGAGAAATGCAAATGAAATGCAAATGTTATCTGACCCCCATCATAATGGCTATTACTCAAAGGACAAAAAATAACAGATGTTGGAAAGGAAGTGGAGAAAAGGGAACTTTTATACACTCTTGGTGGAACTATAAACTAGTATAGCCACTATGGAAAATAGCATGGAGATTTCTGAAAAAAACTAAAAATACACCACAGAGTAACTAATAAAATAAAAATAAAACAACCATGAGATATTTTTTTTCTCCACATGGGCAGAAATGTTAATGATAAACTTCTTGAGTTTGCAAGGAAATAGGAAAATGTCTATGATGGCCACCTATGAGTATAAATTGGTATCGACATTCTTGAAGATAATTTGACAATAGCTTTAAAATTCAAATGTGCATATTCTTAAAACAAGCAATCTGCTTTTTTGGTAGCTTTTTAGAGAAATGTGAAACAAAAAAATGTATGTTTCAAGAGTTTCATGACCATGTTGTAATACTGAAAAGCAGTAATTCCCTAAAGATCCATCAACAGAGAAATCGGTAGATAAATAAAGTTATCTATGTAATGGAATCCCTCACAGTAAATAAAAAGAATGAAGAAAATCTATTTATGTGAACATAGATCTCAAGATAGAGACATTAAAGGAAAATACATGCCACATATCATTTGAGTTTCTAAGAAAGGAAATTAAAAATAAGAATATATCAGATGAATAGTAAAAGGCAAAGAAGGGGGTGTGTGTGTGTGTGTGTGTGTGTGTGTGTGTGTGTATATCTCAAACTGAGGTATAGGACTTTTGAAAAAAAGAACCAATATCACTATTACTTGCCTCCTTTACAAAATGATATGTTATATGTATATAACTTTCAAAATGGTTTAATGTTGATTTTCCACAAATTAACTAAAAGTGCAATGCAATACCAAACAAAATTCCCTTTCTTTTTAGAATTTGACAGTTGATCATCTGGAGAAAAAATTGCTGAAATGTAGCCAATGCATTTTTGTAAAAGAGTAATGAGAGCCAGTTTGTTTACCAGACCGCAAGAATATACTATAGAGTTAAAATAATTAAGACAATGTCGTATCTGTACAGAAAATAGCTGGTAGACCACAGGAATAGAATAGGGAGTCTGGAAACAGACACCTGCATATTAGTTGGGACCCTTCTGGGTACAAGTAGCACTCCAAATCTAATTTGCCTAAGCAAAACAAAAAAATGCATCAAGGAAACAAAAAATGTAAAAACAATCCATATACTTCCATCTTCATTGCAATATTGCTCACGATAGCTAAAAGATGAAAAGCAACCCCACTGACCCTTGACAGATGAATGGATAAACAAAAAATGGTCTATAACAACAAGAAATATTATTCAGCCTTAAAATGCAAGGAACTTCTGACACACGCTACAACATGAGTAAACTTTGAAGTCATTATGCAAAACTAAATAAGTCAGTCACAAAAGGACTATATTATAAGAATCCACTTATATAAGGTACCAAGGGTAGTCGAATTCATAGAGTCATAGAGACAGAAAGCAGAATGGTGGTTGCCAGGGACTGCAGGGAGGAAGGAATGGAAAATTAGTGTTCAGCTGGTATGAACTTTCATTTGAAAAGATGAAAAAATTTCTGGAGATGGATGGTGATGATGGTCACATAATAACGTGAATGTACTTGATACCACTGTACACTTAAAAATGAGTAAAAATTTTATGTTACATATTCTTTTCCACAATAAAAAAACAATCAATAGGATAAATAGAGATGTGTCTGGGATTACTGAATAACTGAAATCAAGAACACCAATGCGACCAGGTTTCTTTCTGTATCTTTTCATCGCATATCTCTGCATACTTATTTTAGTTATCATTGCTACACACTGCATTTTACCACTTGATAAAAAGCACAGATGTCAAATAGTCCCTGAATTTTATATTCAGAGCTTCAAATTCTCTCTGGTTCGAAGCCCAAAAATCCCAGGGAAGCAACTCATTGACACAACTCCACACCTGATTAGAGTTAAATATGGCTTGGAAAGTAGAGTCACACTGAGCCAAGATGACGGCTGCCGTATAATTGATGAAGATAATATACTGATTTTCTTTTGGCTATGAATTGACAAATAAAAGGTAGTAATATCCAAACTTGAATAAACGTTTTGGGAAATGCAAAAAGCCAAGGATCGCAGAGATAATCTTGTAGAAGAAAAAAGTAGAGGACTTTCACAATCAGATTTAAGGACTTGTTATAAAGCATATGGTTTTGACAAAAAAAATAGATAAATAGGCTAAGAGAATAGAATAGATAGTCTAGGAAAACAAACATACATGGTTACCTGATGTGCAACAAAGGTGCCACCTTAGCACTTTTCAAAAAAGAGTGCAGAGTCAACTGGAGATCTCTATAGAAGAAATATGGGTGCACCACATAAAATCAGTTTAAGATGGATTGTCAGTCTAACAAAGAAAGGTGAAGCAATAAAGCTTCTAGTAGAAAACATAGAAGAATGCCTTTGTGACCTTGAGTAGGCCAAGATTTCTTAAATAAGACACAGAAGGTAATATTAATAATTATAATGAAAAAGGTTGAAAAAGCAGACTTCCTTAAAATTAAGAACTTGTTTATTTAAAGACATGATTAAGAGAAAAAAATCTCTAACTGTATAGAGACATTATATATCAAGGGACACATGAAAAAAAGGAAAGAACTCCTTCAAATAAATAAGAAAAAGACAACCCAATTTTTAAAATGGACCAAAGATTTGAAAAGGGATTTCACAAAAGAAGATATCCAAATAACCACTATCATATGAAAAGTAGTTATCAGGAAAATACAGTAAGAACCACAATGATATACCTCTACACATCCATCAGATTGACCAAAATTTTAAAAATAAATAATAGCAAGAATTGGTAAGGATTTACGACTGGCCTACATCGCTAGCCTACATTGCTAGCATTACAATAAACCGGCACAACTACTTTGAAAAACTAGCAGTGTCTTTTAAAGCTGAATGGACCCTATCATATTAACTAGCAATTCTACACAGGTAAATGTCCAACAGAAACGTGTACATATATATATACCCAAAAGCATGTAGGCATGTAGAAGAATCATAATAGTGTTATTTGTAATAGTCAAACACATAAACCAAACACACAAAACACTCATTAACAGTGGATTAACATTAGCATTAACAGTGAAATGGATAATTTACAATATGGTCCTACAGTAGAATACCATACAGATGAATGAACTATTAATATCTGCAACAATGTAGGTTGTCATAATCATAAAACAAAATATTAAGCGAAAGAAGCCAAACTTTTTTATAAAAGAGTACAAAACTAACCTACAGTGCTAAAAGCAGGATAGTGCTTAACTTTGGGGTGGGAGAAACAAATTAGGACTAGGTAGGGACTCAAGGGAGGCCGCCTAAGATGATAGATACATATTTTGTCTTGAGCTGGGCGTTGGTTACACATCTGCATTCACTTTGTTGAGCCAAAAACCATAATGTACGCACACTTTTCTATATGTCTGTGATACTTCCAAGGAAAAGTTTAATTTAAATGGCGACGGTAAACAAATATTTTTTATTCCCTGAGTAGAGCTTGGGAGAATCTCTTTGGAAGGCAATTCGATAATATTTGACAACTGAATAATTTCATTTCTGGGAGTTTATCTTATGGATATATTCACGAGTAATAAAGAAAATAAACAGAATAATAAATTTATAACTTTTTGAAGCACTTTGTCATGCATTCTTTCAGATATTTTATATGCATTAGTGTATTTATTTATTAGTTCTAATAAACCTATGGAGATAGGTGATGTTAACCCTCTGTACAGAGATGTAAATAGCAGCATTACTTGTAATAATAAAATCTAGAAACCTAAATAATCCCCATTAATGAAATAAATTAATATCATCTTATTCATACAATGCAATGAATGAGGTAAACATATATTTAAATACATTTATAATTTATTAACAAAATTTAAAATACAGAAGCTAATTTTGAGCTCATTTTGTTTTAAAAACTGAAGATTAATACACACACACTAAACTGCTAAATTTGGTTATCTCTGGGAGGTAGGATTGTGGGGAGGACTTATTCTCTGCAGGTTATATATTTCTCTGTTGATGGAATGTTTTACTATGAGCAACAAATTCATGATTAGAAATAAGAATGTAAAGCCCTTCACCATCAAAAAAAGAATAATAATACATCTTAATTTGCCCATTTTTATGCTCAAACTCAAAACAATATGGAATAAATTCAAGAAAACAGATCACCTTAAAATATATGCATCAGGAATTAAATGGAATATGTCTCAAAATGCTTGTATCTAAACCCCTTCACATTTTTCCAGCCAATTCTTAAGAGTGATCTTTAAATCCATTTCCTCTTATTACAAGCCAATACCCAAAAAGAGTATGGTGATGAATATTTTTATATTCTCTTTATGAGAAAACTATGTCTATATTTCTTTCCTCTTTGTTTTGGTGATACTAAATGGAAACTTTAATTCAGAAGATTTGAAAGTAAACTTTGCAAAACCATACAAGTGTGAAAACCATTAGTGGCAACAAAATTTGCTAAATACTGACATCTGACTGTGTGACAGATCAAATTTAGCAGCTTTGGGGTATCTAATTCGAAATATGAAGGTATATGGAAGAAAAATAAGTCCTTGGCACCCAGGGTCAATAGAACAACTTCTGACAGAACTGTTTTGCAGCCTTACCTAACGAAAAAAGAATGTTTTGAAGTGTTGGTTTTCAAAATATGTGGGCCAAACTTCAAGACATAAACAGTGTATTTATATGTACACAAAGAATTTAGGGAAATCCATCGCCAGAAGAAATGTATTTTAAATCAAAATGCTTAAAATCCCTCTTTTTCTCTCTCTTTCATTATGGCCTTCTGATTAAACAATTTATCAAGAAGATAGATTGCAAGCCCTTTAGTATTCATGCCTCAAAGGTCAGAAGACGCTGGCAAGAAGGAGAAGAAAAAAGAAAGAAACAAAAACAAACAAGGGACCTGAAGGAACTGTGAGCATCCGAAGCCTGGCATTAGATTTGGCAACAGGTGAATTTTCTTTGGAGGGTATTAGTTTTGTAAGTCAAAGCTATTAAAATCCGACTCCCCTTCTCAGATCTGGAAGGCATAATGTACAGGTCTCTCGCTCTAGCTCTCCCTAGGGGCTATATTTTATCCAACTAGCCTCACTCCCTTCACTGGCTCATATTTTAAGTGCAAACTCTACTGGCCAAGACCATTCATTTAGTCTTGCCACATACTGTGAGGAAGTCTATGTCAATGTCAATCCGGCCTTTCCGGATGAGTATACATGCGCCTGCTGAATGCACAAACCTGCAGTTCCCAAAAATGTCTCATGACACTGTTAAACCTCAGGAAAACAGTCAACACCCTTTTTCTTCACAACTCAGTTGGAAACAGATTAATTCATTCATTTCTAAAACAGTTATTCACCCCCTTTTATTTTCAGCTTACTCCTTCAAGACGTCTGACTCCAAAAACCCCCTGACACTGAAATCAATCCATCGCATTTCCTCAGTATGTGGATTCTCCTATTCTCTCTCCTAAAGCATTGTTGTGGACATTCTCTGTCTTTCTCCTTAAACCTCTATTCCTCCTGCAATTTCTGCCATCAGTCCCATTAAAAGGGATGAATCTATGACCCGGTCTGATGCCAACCCTTTGGCTTGTGCCTCAGCTTCCATCTCCTCTTGCCCAGGTCCGCCCTCTCTCTCCTACATCATCCATTTTGTTTTTCATTCTACTCACTATTACTCAGAAATGAACACCCCCTTCTCTCTCCATCTCACTTTGAAGAGGCTGCACCCCCACCGCTCACAGAAGCTGCTTTGGGCAAGAGCGCCAAGAACTCCCACACTGCTGACTCCAACGGTCATTCCTCAATCCTCATTTAGCTCGTCAGTTGTCAACGTTTGGCACGATCACTGCCTCCTCCTGTAAACACTTTTTCTCACTTAGAGTAGCCCTAAGGCATGGCTGCTTTTCTGGTTTTCCTCCACCCAACTGTCCACTTCTTCTCTGACTTCCTTCCTGGTTGCATCACCTCTCCCAACGAGTCGTTCCCCACAACTCAGTCCTTGGTATTCTCTGAGTTTACTTGCTCTCTAGGGTAATCTCACTCAGGCTCGTGGCTTTAAGTATCATCTATTTTGCTAAGCTCTCTCACATTTTATATTTCCAGCCTGACCTCTTCTCTGACGTTTAGGCAGCCATGTATTGGACACCTCCTCCGGTGGAATATCAAACAGGTTATCACAAATTTAACTGGTATAAACTGAGCTCATTCCCTCCCTGCTGAAAACCGCTTTTCCATAGAATTTTCTACTGCAGTAAATGGCAAGTCCATCTGTCTGCTGGCTCAGGCCAATTAATCCTGGAGTCTTCCTTTGCTCCTCTCTTACCTTCACCTCCCTCCCATGCCATTTTGCATCCATCAGAAAGCTCTACTGGCTCTCGTTTCAAAACACACCCAGAATCTGAACAATGTTTACCATCTCCACTGCTATTGCCCTGGACCACACCGCAATCCAATAATTTGGACTGTTGCAACAAATGCCTAACTGGGCTTCCTATTTCCACTGTGCCCCTTCATTCGTCCTATTCTCAACACAGCTGACAGACCAATCCCTTTAAAATATGTTGTATCCTGTAACTCCTCTTCTCAAAACCTTGAACTGGCCCCCTGTGTCACTCTGAATGAATGGCAAAGTCCTTACAATTATCTCCAAGAACGTCTTCTCTGCCCTGCCCCTTTCAACCTCACCTCCTCTCCTACTACTTTACCCTTCCCTCACTCTGCTCCAGCCACACTGGCCTACTTGTTTCTGGAATAAATGAGGCTCACTCCTGCCTCAGGGCCTTTGCACTCGCTATTACCTCTGGCAGGAAAACCCTTTATCTAGAACAGAAACATGGTTCACCACCTCACCTCTCTCGAGACTTCACTCAGCGAGACCATCTCTTATTTAAAAGTGCAAACCTCCAAACTCTACTATCGTCTCTTTTCAGCTTTTCTCTAAAACGTTTATCGTCACAGAACCTGCTTTATAGTTTATGTACAATGTTAAGTGTTATGAAAAGAGGAATATTTTTCCATTTTGTTCATTGCTACATCCCCAGCACTTGAAATAGTACCTGGGACACAGCAAATGCAGTCGGCTTACCAACCGCCAGGAAATGTGCTAGTTGCTAAATACAATACAGTTTTACTCCTCTAACCACATGGACTTAGTCCATTTTTTCCTATTATAACAGAATTTATAGAGAAAAGAAGATTACTTATCACAGTGCTGGAGGCTCAGAAGTCCAAGACCACGGCGAGGGTCACCCCAAGGTGGAAGGGTGGAAGGCGGAAGCAACCACACAACACAATGGGAAGAAATGGGGGTCAAACTTCATCTTTTCATCAGGAACTCACTCCCTTAATAACTAACCCACTCCTGAAATCAATCCATGAGGGAGAAGCCCTCAGACCTAATCAAATGTTAAAGGCCACACCTCCCAATATCATTACATTAGCAATTAAATTTCAACACAGGTTTTGGAGAGGACATTTAAACCATAGCATGCATGCATCATGGTTTTTCTGAACTCAAAATTTCCCATTCAGATACCTCTGAAAACATTTTCACTTCAGAAAACGTACCAAATGAAATCATCTTTTTCACTACCAGACTTCTATCCCTGACATATGCCAGGTTAAGGCCCTTGTTGCTAATACCCTCATAGATCTGCCTGAGAGAGTAAATCAGAGTATCTTTTCTTGAAAGTATATTTTCTAAGAACACACTACAGAAGGAAGTAACAAGAAGTTCCCTGACTTCTTCAAAATTAAGTCAAAGAAGTACTCTATAAACAAACTCAATTATAATGTCACTTTCATAATTTTTTAATGTGTATAACTTGGATCTTTTTCTGATTTTTGGCACCAGGATTCCTACATTCTGTGATCTGCTTGGCAAAAACTACACATCCTATTTCCTTAGGGAGAGTTCATTACATGCTTTAGACTTGTCAAAATTTGAAGGAAAAAAACATTTATAATGAAAGTGGAAGAAATTTAAGTGAACTAACGATGAAGAATTAATTAACAAAATATTTTTTTTTCTGATTCTGAAGTCTCATTTCTTTTAATAAAGCACTGTTAAAGCTAACTGTGGTTGAAACAATAGGCTTTGGCTGGTGGCTCCCAGATCACCTTGTGGCTAAGACTGCTCTTTGTTCACCAAAGTTCTCTTCTTCTACCTCTTCTACATCTATGTCAACAATGGATGACATTGTCATTCCCTTTGCACCTGGGTGTGGCCATATGACTGGATCCTCATGTGTGATTTTATACTATGGTCCAGACTGAAACATTAAGAAACCTTTTCTGTTTCTCTCTGTACCCTTATTTTCTAGCTGAATGTGAAAGAAGACTGGGTCCCTGAAGGGCCACAAGACAGACTGCTCACTGACCAGGAACATCCACTTTGGATCTGGTGTAAGAAAAAAATATACTTTTTTGTGTGTGTTAAGCCATTAGGATTTGGGAGTTTATTGTGGCAATCATTGTTACTTATTTTAAGTAAAATATTACTAGAAATTGTGCCCACAGAGGTAACTGACTCATAGTCCTATCATAGGCATATCCGCCAGATGTCTGGCGGGAGCACATGTAAAATAAATATATTGCACAGCATCAAGAAAAGCTGCCTTTCATCTGTTTTGCTCAATAACTACCACAGCAGAAGCAAATTAAGGCTTCCCAGAACTAAGGAATTATTTCTTAAATACAAGTTAAAATGGTTTGGAATGGAGTTAGTGCATAAGAACCTTTCTTTTCATTCCTTACATCAAAGTTAAACTTAATTTTCCCCCTTTACTCCAATAGTAATGAATCTAATGAGTATTTTTTGAAACTTTTTCCCCAATCAGAAAAATCTTCCAGAGAGTTCTATAAACATCACTGCTATACCATGACATATTTCCTCTGAAAATTATAAAATGAATCCATTCACATATGTTTTTTGAATGTCTACTATGTCCAAAGCACTGAGATAATCCCACAGAGGAAGAAAAGGAAAATACATGATGTCTGCTCCTACTCCTGAGCTTAACTTTCCCAATTCAATCCCTCCCAATTCAAACAGTGTTTTTTATATTGGAATATATGTATCTATGGTGATCAAGAAAGATGATTTGGGATTACACCCAAAAGTAGGAGAATCTAGGTAATACAGAAATGGAATAATGAAGGGGTGGAAACAGAGGGGTGGACTAATGAAGACACAGAGGTAGCAGCAGCTATTAACAAGATATTTTTTTTTTGGTTGGAGCTATAGAGGTTTCCCCGCAATCATGCAAGTACTGCCTATCTCCATGGCTGTCGAGCTATACTCCAACCTTGGACTAAGGCTGAGTTTACAGGGCTGAGGATCCTAGAACAGGCCCAAGCGACAAGAGCAGCCCTGGACCAGGCCCTGGAAGTGGCCTGGGGTAGACTATGGCCTCTGAAGGAACGCAGGCCCCAGTGTTCTTAGAAGATAGAAATGTAGCTCGGCTTCTGACTGCTTTACAACTCCCAGTGGAACTAGACAGACCAAGGTCTGCATCCTTATTCTGCCACTTGGGAGCTGGTGATGTGATTTACATGCCATTCCGCTGCTCAGAACTGCCAGCTTCCTCAGCTGTAAAATGGGAATGATAAAAGTGCATATTTCTTAGGGTTATTGTAAGAATTAAATGGGATGATATATGTAAAGGATTCAGCAGGGTTTGGTACATAGTAAACCCTTCATAAATGATGGCTGTGTCATTATATAAGTGCCTCATATGCATAACATCCAAGGTTTTAAGAGAAGATCTTTTGACTTTATCCATCCTTTCAACCAACTAGAAAATTTTAAAAACTACCACCACCACAACAAAAAAACTCCTCCATTATCTGAATAAACTCATATGGACACATCTAAAGAATGCTCTGAAAATATTTTTTTAATACAGTAGGAGAGGCTTTAAAGACTTATTAAAAGATCTTCATAAAGATTTCCCCAAACTGTATGGCAGAGATGAAGAAGAAATTATTATAATTACCCACCACTTTATGATAATTACCAAATAACCTGACCCACTGAAAGAATGGATTCTGGAGATTGCCTCCAGTGATCTGAAATAAGTTTATTGAACCAAACTCACATCGTTTTGGCTAGAAATTATTTCTCACTATACAACCTACAAAGAGAAGATGGCAGTTTTTCAGTTGCAATATGAGGAAGAGAGAGAGAGAGGGAGAGAGGGTGTGTGTGTGTGTCTGTGTGTGTGTGTGTCTGTGTGTCTGTGTCTGTGTGTCTGTGTCTGTGTGTGTGTGTCTGTGTGGGCAGGGTCAGGGCAGGAGGGGTGAGGTAGGGAGGGGCACTCAGGTGCTCAGAGTAATGGCTGATTAGCAGTCAGCATGGGAACCCTTCTGAACTATACCAAGCTGAATGGCTGCTCTGGTGCCTACCAACTGAACACCAGTCCTGTTTATTTGGCCTCATATCTCACAATGAGTGGCTGATAACAAAGGGAAGTGAATTCAGAACTCTTAGTACTTATCTCTTAATTACAATCGCCCCCTTCGCTCTTACTAGAAGATACTTTTGTTCCAAGCCCTATGAGACACATGCTCATTGCCATAAATGTACATGACTTTTCAAAATGAATAGAAGCTTAAAATATAGTTTAAGTTATTCATGTATAAAACAGGTTCTTTGTGAGTTATACATATCAAATGAAGGTTAATAAACCTGAAATAAAGGACTTTCCGCATTCAGTAGGTGTCCAGTTTTCCCTACACCACATAGGCAGAGAGATCACTGAGGATATAGTTACATTTTACTGGGTTCTAAATAAAACCAAAAGGATATCTTCCTGTCAAAGAAATCCTCTAAAACATATTAGCTATTGGATGAGACATTTGCATTCTCTGGGGCTCATTTTCCTCCTCTGAAAGATGAAAGAGTGGGATTAAGCAGTTTCTGAAGTTCTTTCCAGATGCACTATTCTGCCATTCTCTCTCGAAGCTGATATCCTCTATCAGCAGTGAATCATAGGATTTCCAAGATAGTCTAACCAAACATTATCCAATGCTGGAAGCCCCACTAAAACATCTGATTGACTACCTCCATTGACAGGAAATTTACTACCTTCTGAAGCAGTCCAATCAAATTTCCAACAGCTATTTTCAAAAGTAGGTTCTTTCTTATACTACGTTGAAATCTACCTGTATTTGTCAGGGCTTTCCAGAGAAACAGAGCCAATGATATATATGCTATCGAGAATTGGCTCATGCGATTATGGAGGCTGAGAAATCTCACAATCTGCCATCTGCAAGCTGGAGACTCAGGAAAGCTAATGGTGTAATTCCAGCCTGAGTCCAAAGAACTGAGAACCAGCAGAGCCAATGGTGTGAATTCCAGTCCAAGGGCAGGAGAACATGAGATGGGATGTCCCAGCTCACTCAAATAGGCACAATGAAAAGGGGGCAAATTCCTCCCTCCTCCTCCTTTTTATTCTATTCAGGCCCTCAGTATATTGAATGATGCACTTCTAATCTGCTGAGTTTATCCATTCAAATGTTAATCTTACCTAAAACACCCTCACAGACACACTCCAGAAATAATCTTTAATCTGGGCACCCTGTGGCACAGTCAAGTTGATACATAAAAAAATTTCTGCATATAGATCATGAAAACTGAATATTCTATGTAATCATACCTCTCTATACCAGGATTACTATATTGAATGTAACAATCTCCTTATCAAATTTTAGAATAAAGTACAGATGTGCAATTTAACTTTTGTATATTTCTATGGCTGGAGAGAAAGAGTTTCATTTCTTGAATGATGCAGTTCTGAGCTACATCCTATATACCTACTTTCCATACTGAGCTTCATTCCAATAAGCATTAGAACAGTCATCCAGATGTTCTGAGGCATACTCATGTTTATTACATCCATACAGATATCTAGATTTTCATGTGAGTTTTGTGTAGAAATACTTTAAGAATAATTAAGTAAAAGTTTCATGACATACTTGTATATTCATAAAGGGTGATATTCAAATATTTAGAAAGGATCATCAGATCGATTCAAACGAAGCATTACCGCTAGGGCTTAATAATATTTCTGAAACTTTATCACATTCAAAATGTGTGAGAGAGATCTTACAAACCAGGTTTTAAGCTAACAAGTTCAATTTTGTTAAACTCTCTGAATAATTACATACTCATTTTCATGTGCTTTTATTTACCATAGCTATAGGCATCCATAACACTCTATAAATGTTTGAATCCAAATTCTTCTTCATTTTATTTTTTTTATTTTTTTATTTCAGAATATTACAGGTGTACAAACGTTTCGGTTACATAAATTGCTTTTGTAAAGTTTGAGTCAAAGTTATAAGTGTGGCCATCACCCAAACAATGTGCATTATACCCGTTAGGTGTGAATTTACCCATCCTCTCCCTCCTCCCATCTGCTTGATTTCCGATGAATGTTATTTCCATGTGTGCACATAAGTGTTGATTGATTAGTTTAATGATGAGTACATGTGATGTCTATTTTTCCACTCTTGTGATACTTCACTTGGAACAATGGTCTCCGGTTTCATCCAGGTTAATACAAGAGGTATTAATTCACCATTTTTTATGGCTGAGTAGTACTTCATTGTATACATATTCCACATTTTATTTAGTCCACTTATGTATTGATGGGCACTTGGGCTTCTTCTTCATTATAATCATAAACTAATCATTTTTCTTAGAATTGGGATCTG
>CAUYSK010044943.1:0-13171 GCA_963575035.1 Avahi laniger | reverse complement strand
CTCTGGGAGGCCGAGGTGGGCGGATCGTTCTGAGCTCAGGAGTTCGAGACCAGCCTGAGCAAGAGCGAGACCTCATCTCTACCAAAAATAGAAAGAAATTAATTGGACAGCTAAAAATATATCTAGAAAAAAATTAGCCGGGCATGGTGGCTCATGCCTGTAGTCCCAGCTACTCGGGAGGCTGAGACAGTAGGATTGCTTGAGCCCAGGAGCTTGAGGTTGCTGTGAGCTAGGCTGACGCCACGGCACTCGCCCCAGGCAAGAGAGTGAGACTCTGTCTCAAAAAAAAAAAAATTAAAATTAAAAAAAAATAAATAAATAAAAACCAATGTACATACCTTAGTTTATGAGTAAAAATACTTCATTGTTAAAAAACACCAACAATCTCTTGTTGCTGGTGGAGGGCTTTGCCTCGGCGTTGCCGGTGCTGACCGACCGGGGTGGAGGTTGCTGGGGTGGGGGCGGCTGCGGCGGTTTCTCAGAATAAGACGACAGTGAGGTTTGCTGCATTGATAGACTCTTCCTTTCCCGAAAGATTTCTCTGTAGCGTGCGATGCTGTTTGATGGCATTTTGCTCACGGTAGAACTTCTTTCAAAATTGGAGCCAAGCGTCAAACCCTGCCACTGCTTTTTCAACTAAGTTTACGGGATATTTCCTTTTTTTTTTTTTTTGAGACAGAGTCTCACTGTGTTCCCCGGGGCGAGTGCCGTGGAGTCAGCTTAGCTCACAGCAACCTCAGACTCCTGGGCTTAAGCGATCCTCCTGCCTCAGCCTCCCGAGTAGCTGGGACTACAGGCATGTGCCACTGTGCCCGGCTCATTTTTTCTATATATTTTTGGTTGTCCAGCCAATTTCTTTCTGTTTTTAGCAGAGACGGGGTCTCGCTCTTGCTCAGCCTGGTTTTGAAATCCTGAGCTCAAACGATCCTCCCACCTCGGCCTCCCAGAGTGCTAGGATTACAGGCGTGAGCCACCGTGCCTGGCCAGCAACTAACTTTCAGATGGTTTGGCCAAAAACAAAAAAGTGTGTATATCAAGTTTGGGGGGAAAAGTGAACAACTGGTAAATCTAGGTGAGGAGTTCATAGCTGTCCCTTGTTCTACTCTTTCAACTTTTTGGCAGTTCAAAAATCTTCAAAATAAAAAGTTAGAGGAAACGTTATCTTGATTGTGGTGATGTTCTCACAGGTGCACGCACATGCCGGAATATATCAGCTTGTACACTTTCAGTGTGCGCGGTCTGTTGAGGTGCAATGTGATATATTGACATCACACCTCAATAAAGCTGTTAAAATGTTGGTGGGTAAAAAAAGGACTAGAAAGTGTCAAAGTTATTTTGCTCAAAATACTTTTCTTGCAAACAGCAAAAACTGCAAGCGTCTTTAAAAAAAAAACCCAAAAGCTTAACAGAATGGAAAAAAAAAAAAAAACAAAAGGCAGTTCCCAGAAAATACCAACGGACTCTGAATAAATGAAAAGACCATCTGTCTCATATACAATAAAACCAAAAAGTTCAATGGCGCACTGCGCTGGAGAGGGTTTGGGAATCAGCCCTCACGAGTGTTTGGTGAGCGTAGAAAGTGGATCGCCCTCTTGAGGCGTGTTTAGCAACGTCTCTCAATACTAACCATGTGCGCAGTATGCGTAAAGGACCCAGGCAAAGTAAACCGATGTACTTAGACATCAGCAGAGTGGTGACCCTGGGGGGTTAGTGACCTTGGGGCTTAGTGACCATGTGGGCCCACAAAGGGACTTCAGGGGGCTAGAACAGTCCATTTCTAGATCTGCATTTGGTGTGTGTGCTCAGTGTGTGACAATTCATTATGTTGTAGACTGAGACACACAAAAGTGCACCGATGACATTTCAATTAAAAATTTTAAAAATGCAAAGACCCTTTGACTCAGCGATCTCATCTCTAACCATGTACAGATGAACTTGTCTACGTGCCCACAAAATAATACGTGTAGAAAGACCTTCCCTGCAGTCACATTCGGAGAGGCACAAGACAGGAGCAATTATCAAGCACCAAGGGTGGGTTGCATTACGGTACATCCTTGCAACAATTTTCCCTCTGCAGCCCTTCACAAAGAAGGAAGCAAAGTTTTAGGTCCTGATAAGGTCTGCTTTCCAAAATGTAGTCGTTAAAAAAAAAAAAGGAAAGTGCAAAACAGCGTTCACAGTGCAAGATAAAAAAATCAACAACAGGAGGGCAGGATCTAGGTCTTTATGTTTATGTATGTTCAGAGTATCTGGCTGCTTCTGGGAAGGGGTCTGGGAGATGGGGTCAGGGGTGGAAGCAGATCTACTTTTTTAAGCTCCTGAACTATTTGAAATTGTATTTCATGCAGCTATAACCAAGCGGCAAGGGAAAAACGCACCAGTTTCTCAGCTTGGTGTTCAGGGTATTCCCACCGTGTCGGTCCAACTGTATTTTTTCCCTGAGCTCCCAAGATCCAGACAGCAAATGTAGCTGCCTGCGGACCTTGCCCCAACCTCCCAGCCCTGCATCTCATCTTCCCAGATCCAACTCTCGCTCTTTGCACCACACCCCTGCCCCAACTCCTCCCAGGAGGACACTTAGACCCCTGCCTCTTCCTCCTTGGTCTTCTTCCTTTTGGCATTTTTCCATGCCTCTCTGGCATGTAGTCCAGTGTGTTCAGTCAAACCCCAGGTCCTGCGTGTTGGGCTTGTCTCTCTCTCTCTCCCTTGCTTACCCTGCCGCAGCCAGACACCGACCCTCTCTCTAGCCCTGGAACACACCAAGCCCATTCCCACCGCAGGGCCTTAGCACTGGCAGTTCCCTCTGCTGGAATGCCCTTCCCCGGCTGGCTCCTTCTCAGGCGGGGCCAGCCCACTCCACTGGTCACTCTATTCCAGTTACTTTCGGTTCTGCAGGGGTCGAGCATGGACACTGCCCACTCTCCACCACTGATCAGCTGAACTGTGGGCACGAGATGCCACCTCCCTATGTCTCCAATTCCTCATCTGCAAAATAGGGTGATAATAACAGAGCCACTCTCAGAACAGCGCCAGCCACATACCGTGCTGATACAACAATCGCCCACCAATATTATGACTTCCTTCATGGCACTATCGTTCCAAAATAATCTTGCTTCACTTACTTTGCACTTATTTATGACCTGTCCCCTCCTGCCACCCCACCATGAAAGCTCCCTGAGAGGGATCACTTGCTGTGCCTTGTACATACAGCAGGTGCTTAATATATTTTTTTAATTGTGGTCAAATACACATCACATAACATTGACCACTTTAAAGTGCACAATGCAGTGGCAGAAAGGACACTGACGGGTTGTGCAACCGCCATCACTATCTGGCTCCCAACTTTTCCGTCACCCCAAAACGAAACCCCACATCAGTTAAGCAGTAAGTCCCCACTGCCCCCTACTCGAGCCCCTGGCAATCACGGATCTGCCGTCTGTCCCTGTGGATCTTCCTGTTCTGGACACTTCATACCCTGTAAATGGGATCCTGTAACACGTGGCCTTTCATGTCTGGCTTTTTTCATTTTTCCCCAAGGTTCATCCATTTTGCTGCATGTTTCAGCAGTTCACTCCTTTTCACGGCTGAGTCATACTCCGCTACACACGCAGAGCGCACTGTGTTTATCCCTTCGTCAGCTAACAGACACCTGGGATGTTTCTACTTTTTGGCTATTATAAAAAGGGTTGCTGTGAACACTCATGTATAAGTTGTTTAATAATTTTTAAATGAATGAATGAGTCTATCACTCTCCTAGCAGACAAATCCCTTTCGTATATAAGTTTTCTACCATTTACTAATTGCTTATTCAGTGCCTGGTATTGTACAATCCAGCCTGTCCCCTTCCACCCCCCCCTTATCTCCTCTGCACAGATGAGACACGGAGGTAAAGCAACGGGCCCGAGGTCACAGAGCAAGCGGGAAGCTGAGCTGGGATTCAAACCCATGTCTGTTGGACAGCAGGCCCCATGCTCCAACAGGAAGGTCATGGGTTTATTTCAGACAAGTCCCAGATTAGAATATGGGGTGTTTTTTTTTAAATGCCATCAAACTTCACAACCCACAAAGCAGGTCTGGCTCAAATTAGTAAACCCAGGCACACTGAAAACTACACTTGCTAGTAGACCCAGTTTCCTTCAATTAAAATTAACAAACCAATATCCTCAAGGCTGGCTGGTCTGAGCCACGCTCGACACAAGTAAAGTAAGTCAGGTCAACCTCATCCAGATGCTGCACCAACCGGGACAACAGGGACAGGGCCGTGAGGCTGGAAAACCCATGACAAGGACGAATGTGGGATCCACACCCACTCTGCTGGGGTTCAAATCCCGGCTCCGCCACTCAGTCCGAACTGAAGCCGGGCGTCGCACCACTCTGTAAATTGAACGGTGCCTGCCTCATAGGGGTATTCTAAGGATCAAATGAGTTTTTTCTATAAAAGCACTTAGCACATCTCAAGCCAATAACAGAAGTTAATAGTTATCATCATCCCTGCTGAAGGCACAAACTCTGGTTTACCCCAGAAAGAGCTCTGACCCCGGGATTCTCACCTTCTTTCTTACTGACACCAACCCAGACGTAAAAACTCTTAAATATCCATTTTGTATTTCACATCTGTTGACCTTAGATTGTCCCATGGAAACATCAGCTGAGACATGCGGTTCCTTGTGCTTACCCTGCATGAAAAAGGCAGACTTCTTTTTGCTCTAAAACAAATGATTTCTGCCTTCAAACAGCTCCAGCACGGCAGCAAGAGGAAAGTGCATGCAGACTCCGTTCGCCTACACCCCTATGCCCAGGCGGACTCAAGGAAAACCTTTTAGCATCCAGGTGTGCAGCCTGCTCCCTTCTCCCTCTCTGGCCACCTACACAGAGTTCTGTCCCCCAGACTGTATTTCCCCTGCAGTATGAAGACACAGGCCCACTCCTCCACAAAAGGCATCCACACACCCGCAGGAGAGGATGGTTGGTAAGAAGTTAACAGTTTTTCTAACAAACTAACCTGTCTTTCATTTTATGCAATAAGAATATCCAGCCAATCTAATTTGTGTTTTTTTTTTCTTTGAGACAGAGTCTCGCTCTGTTGCCTGGGCAACAGTATAGTAGCATCATCATAGCTCACTGAAGCCTCAAACTTCTGGACTCAAGCGATCCTCCTGCTTCAGCCTCTCAAGTAGCTAGGACTACAGGTGAGCACCATCACGCCTGGCTAATTTTTTAATTTTTAGTAGAGACGGGGTCTCTTCTCTTGCTCAGGCTGGTATCGAACTTCTGAGCTCAAGTGATCCTCCCACCTAGGCCTCCGAGGGTGTTACCGGTGTGAGCCATCGAGCTCGGCCCTAATTTGGGTTTTAATGTTCTTTTTTTCTCCTTCCATCTCAAGGACCAGAAAACTTTTTTTTCAACCCTGTAGGTCCTCCAGCATGGCTAAGCAAAGTTGATTTGTACCCTGGCCAGAAAATAACAGCAGCAGCAGATACTAATTTTTTAGCTATGATTCTGGGCCAGGAAGGTATCAACTATTCATAATTACAACCTCGTAAATAAAGGCAGTATTATTACTACCCCCATTTAACAGATAAAGAAACTGAGGCCCAAAGAAGTGATGCCACTTGCCTAAAGCCATCCAGCTTGTAAATGGTAGAGCCCCAGGTTGAATCCAAGCTTCACTCCACTCCGAAACCCCAGGGCTCGCCGTGAGCGAAGAAATTAACAGAACGAACACCAAGGGACCCGCATTACCACGTGCAACTGCCCCCATTAATTAACTTCCGCTTTCTCGGGCGCTGGTCGGGGGACTTTGGCCCAGAATGGCGCACCTATGTCACCCAGCTCCAGACAAGAAGTGGGAGAAGCAGGAATCGGGGAAAATTCCCTGAGCTCCTCCTAAGGCTCAACACCATTCCCTGGGGGCTGGTTCCTGGACTGCCCCCAAACGAACAAAAGGCTCCCAGTGAAAGGCCCCGCACACAGTAGGTGCTCTGGTTGCCAAAGCAACAGAGGGACCGCATGGCGCCCTTTCTTCTCCTGTAAAGTGAAACAAGCCTGAATATCTTCCAAGCAGCAGGAGGAGGGCCTAAGGGGCTGGGGGAAGTGGATCGGGGAGCGAGGCCAGGACAAATCCAGGGGTGCCGGGGACAGCGCAGCAGCGTGGCACAGGGGCCGCGTCGCAGGACAGGACGGCCCTGGCAGCGGGCACGGTGCCTGGCTCACAGTCCGTGCCCATTCAGACGTGGTGAATGAATGAATGAGAGGCGCGGCGGGCGTCAGCGCAGCCTGGACAGGCTGGGGCCGCGCCGCCCGCGGGGCCAAGGTCCAAGGAGAAGCGCGGCGCGCAGGAGAGGCCCCCTCCCCCGGCCCGGGCCCCTCGCTTCCCGGGCCCGGCCAGGGCCGGCAGCCCCGAGGCCGCGCTCAGCCCAGGCCGGTCCCCAGCGCCAGGTGCGCGGCGGCCGGGACAAGGTGACCGCGGGCGCGGCGCCCACCTTCTGAGCGGCGCGCACGTTGTCCTCGCCGAACAGGCTGCTGACGCTCTGCGAGAAGGTGTTGACCGTGCGGCGGTAGCTGTTCTTCTCGGTGCCGCCGCGGCCCCGCGCCCCCTGCGCGCCCGGGGCCAGCAGCCCGAGCAGCAGCAGCAGCAGCAGCGGCGGCAGGAGCCCGGCCCGGGCCCGGGGCCCCGGCGAGAAGCGCGCGGCCATGCTCGGCCGGCGGGGTGCGGGGTCGCGGTGCGGGGAGAGGGCCGCACGCAGGGCCGCCGCGGGCTCCGGCGAAGACAGCGTTGGCGCGCTCGAGGGCCGCGCGCCGCGCCTCTACCCGCCGCTGCCGCCGCGGCTGCGCCACCTGCCCCGCCCCGCGCGCAAAGGCGCGACGGCCCTGCCCACGCTGCGCCCCGCCCCTCGCGCCGGGACCCGCCACCCACCCGGGCCGGAGCGCGGGGCGGGCTCGAGGTCGCTGCGTCCCGCCCCCGGCCTCCCGGAAGCCTGCCCTAACCTGGTGGGGCTTTTCATCGTTTTCAAAAAATAGTTTTTATTTTTAACTTTACTGTGCAAAGCAGCCCATGTCTACAAAACTTGCAGCAGCCTCAACAAGGATACTGACTGCAAGTGATTGGAAAATATGAAATATAGAAGTGCGTGATATGTATATGTATATAAAATCTTCCTAAATTTATTATAATGCGACCCCAGAATTGGCCGCCGTGGGCATCAGCTCGTTCGTTCTGAAAATTTTAAATAAAAAGGCATCAAGCATCCCTCCGGACCTTCCTGAAGGAACTGTGTTTCAGAATCGCAGAAGAGTTGGGCAGGGAAGGTTCCTTTTGGAAAAGTATAGCTAATACGTGAGTAAGGTGGTCAGAAAGCCATTTGCACTCCTTAATGAAATGGTGGATTCCGGCGACGGTCATCAAAAGAAAGCAAACCCAAGAAGGGGAACTTGCAGGCGCAGGGCCACGTTGGGAACACTGGGTCCCGCCAATCGGTCTCGGTGTCAGGAAGTGCCAGCGCCACCCACGACGGGGTGTCGCCGAGACGCGCTGAGCTTGAACCTCCTCCAGCCTCTACATAAAACTAACAGTTTACAGGAAAAGTGGGGAACGGAGGAAAAGTTAGAAGCAGGCAAAAACAACGAGCCCACGCCAGAGTGTAGGGCACTCTGCAGGACACACGACCCGGATTCTTCAATAAATAAACGGCGTAAAAGGTGAAAGGGGGCATTACTGGTTTTGAAGACTGAAGAGCCATAATAACCAAATGCAATGCAGGACCTTGTTTGCATTCGGAATCAAACAAAACAAGTCTAACCAGACTTAATTTTTGCCAATCCAAGAGTGAAAATTGTATCTTATTTTTGAACTTACATCTTCTGGATTCCTGGTTGAGGTTTTCATATATTTTATTGGCCATTTGATATACTCCACTGTGGATTGCCTGTTCATATCTTTTGAACATTTTTTTTCTTGTGTTGTTATCTTTTTTAAGAGTAAACACTTTTATTGACGTGTATCAAAACATAGAGAAACATACACATATCATAGGTGCCTCTTTGTGAACTTTCACAAACTGAACAAACCAGCACCCAGAGCAAGAAATGGAACATTATCGGCTCCCCTCAAAGGCTCCCTGTGTCCCATCCCATTCTGTATGTCCCCTCCAAAATTTAGGATTCATTTTGCCTGTGTTTGAATCTTATGTAAATAAAATCACGCAGTAGGACTCTTTCATGGTTGGCTTCTTTTGTTCAACTTTTTATTTGCGATCCACCTGCACTGTTGCATATATGCCTTTTTTTCATGATTTATAGGATGTTCTTTGTATCTTCTAGAAGCCAATCCTTTGGTATATAATATTTCAGAAGAAAATATAGAACAAGACCGGGTGCAGTGGTTCACGCCTGTAATCCTAGCACTCTGGGAGGAAGAGGTGGGAGGATTTCTTGAACTCAGGAGTTCAAGACCAGCCTGAGCAAGAGCCAGACCTGTCTCTACTAAAAATAGGAAAATAAAATTAGCTGGGCAGCTGGCCAACTAAAAATAGGAAAAATTAGCAGGATGTGGTTGGGAGGCTAAGACAGGAGGATCGCTTGAGCCCAGGAGTTCGAGGTTGCTGTGAGCTAGCCTGACACCACGGCACTCTAGGCTGGGCAACAGAATGAGACTCTGTCTCAAAAAAGAAGAAGAAGAAGAAGAAGAAGAACATACAACTACCTACTTCATATTTTTTAAATGGACATACTTTTTTTTTTTTTTTTTTTTGAGACAGGGTCTCACTCTGTGGCCCAGGCTGGAGTGCCGTGGAGAGATCTTAGCTCACTGTAAACTCAAACTCCTGGGCTCAAGCGCCCCTCCAGTCTGGGCCTCCCAACGTGCCAGGATTACAGGGCTGTGCCACCACACCCAAATGGACACAATTTCATGTACTTAAATAAACGTATTTAAGAAGAAACTTTACATCACTATCATCCTAAGCAGCAAAATCCATGAAAACACAGGTTCGATATGCTAGTTATATTTTTTAAAAATTCACTGAAATTAATATACAACTTAAAAAAATGTTTACTTGTATATTGCCTAAATCCTGTCCTGCACCATCTAAGTTTGTGTTTTGTTTTTTATCTTTGTTTTTTTCTTTGCAGAGAAGAGGAGCTTATCCAAATTCTATTGCACTCATTTATTCGCTCACTCACTCACTCATTCATTCATTCAACAAATACCTATTGCTTACCACATCTGAAGCCAGACTTTATTCTAGATTCTTCATGTTTTTTCATGGGGCAGTTGTTTTTTTTTTTTTTTGAGACAGGATCTCACTCTGTTGCCCTGGCTAGAGTGAGTGCCGCGGCATCATCCTAGCTCACAGCAACCTCAAACTCCTGGGCTCAAGTGATCCTCCTTGCCTCAGCCTCCCGAGTAGCAGGGACTACAGGCGTGCGCCACCATGCCCGGCTAATTTTTTCTATATATTTTTAGTTGTCCAATTAATTTCTTTCTATTTTTGGTAGAGACGGGGTCTCGCTCTTGCTCAGGCTGATCTCGAACTCCTGAGCTCAAGCAATCCTCCCCGCCTCGGCCTCCCAGAGAGCTAGGATTACAGGCGTGAGCCACCGCGCCTGGCCCATGGGGCAGTTTTTAAAAAATAACTTTATCCTTTCTAAAATCCTAAAATAGCTTATAGTCCACCTTTTTGTGGCATAATTTAACTTTATCTCTTTTGCGATATAATTTAAATGTTTGCCTTTAACGAATTAATGCTTTTAGCAGAAAAAAAAAATTGAGGTACAATATAACTGTTCTATTCACAAGATAATTACAGGATTCAGAAAATGCATTATTTCCGAGTGCATTACAGACAATGTGATGCGGTAATGAGAGTTTAAAGTTGTCTAATAGATGCCTTCTTCTTTTAGATCTTCCCTCTGTCCCTGTGATGGAACTATTCGGTGCCTTTTTACTGCACAGCTAATACATGTTTCCTGTAGGAATATTAGGAAATGCGGACTAACGAAACAGGGTAGGAGAATCAGTTTGTAGTATTAGGGCCAGGGGTGTATTTTAAAAGGTGACAAAACACTCCCACTCTCACGTAGCCAAATGAGTATTAATAGCTAATTCAGATTTAGACTCAGAGCACACCGCGCGGGAACAGCCCTGGGCTTAACTCAGGGCTGTGCTGGGACCTTGGGCCTCGCCCCCTAGTTTGCATAGCCCCGCCCACGCTCCGCCCCGGCCCCACACGCTCCGCCTGTGGTTTAGCTCCGCCCTTCCACGCGGCCCCGCCTTCAGCTCCGCCCCTCAGCGTCCTCGTCCCTCCCAGTTCTCGCGATAGCTTAACCCAGAAGTGTGGCGGCTGGGACTGGTGGTCTGGGTACCCACGTGGGCTGGGCTTCAGGTAGACTTGGTGCTTCCGCCAGCGGGAGCCGAGCTAGGCGGAGGGGCCATGGGGAAGCTGCGCCGGCGGTACAACGTCAGGGGACGCCAGCAGGTGGGCCCCGGCCCCTCCAAGGGCCCCCCCGAGCCGCCCCCTGTGCGGCTGGAGCTAGAGGGTAAGGCGTCCCGGGACTGGCGTTGGATTTGGCGGGAGGGACCACCCAGAGCCTCGCTGCTAGGGCTGACAGTGAGGGCAGGGGTCCTCCGGCCTGTGCCCTGCCTTCGCAGCTCTGGGGCGGGGGGCCCAGAGAAGTACCCCCATTCCGGATGATCCAAAGGAGGAGGGTTAGTGACAGCCTAGTTTAAACAGTGAAGAGGGACAATACTCGGGGTTCCTCTCGCCCTCCTGTAGGCCAGGCGCTAGTCAAGGCACCAGAGACATAGTAGAAAAGGAGATTTTAAAGATCCCCCGCCACCCCAAGTTTACATGCTTAAGGGCGGAGACAGGCAAGAGAAACACGTAAAATGTGTAGAATGTCGTGTGGCAGAGGAGGCGCTCGGGTGGTTGCAGGGTTCCGTAGGGATGCGGGGCGGGCCTCACTGTGTGAGAGTCAGGACCTGAGTGGCCGAGTGATAGGAGAGAGAAAATGGGGCCCAGGGCAGGTCGGACTTCAACGGGCAAGGCCAGGACTGGCGCTTTTTCTCTGAGCGAGAAGAGAGCGCAGGAGGGTTTACGCAGAGGAGGGGCAGGAGGAGGGCTTATTTTTAACAGCATCACTTTGCCTGCTGTGTTGAGGAAAAGCAATAGAGGACAAAGGGAGAATAGGGTGGTGGGGTGGGAGATGGAGTGGATGCTTGGACCAGGGGACAGCTGTAGGGGAGGTGAGAAGTGGGTGCGGGTGGATTTGGGTGTGTTTTGAAGTAAGAGAATGTGCATGAGGACAAAGGAGGTGACAAGAATGGCTCCCAGGTGTCCAGCGGGCAGCTTGGAGCTGACTTTGGATATGAGTGGCTTGGAACCTCTTAGGTATCCAAGCAGAGGGTAGGCAGGTGGCTGTGGATGTTCAAGAGAGGCAGGTCTTGGTGGCGATATTAATTCTGGAATCATCTGTGTATAGATGATATATACTTAACCAGAAGACTGAGGGAGTGAGGTCGACCCTGGGGAGGGAAGTGAGGAGGATCGTGCCAGGGGGATGGAGTAGCCCGTGAGGTAGGAGAGAGCTGGGAAAGTGTGGTTGTCCCGGGACCAGGGAAGACACTCACCATTGGCTTCAGGTGCTGTTTCAGGGTCAGGGAGGGAGAGAAGCACCACTGGGTTTAACAGCAGGTAGGCATCCATCACCTCTACTGGGCCAGTTGTGAGGAAGCAATTGAGTGGGTTCAAGGATATCCACCAGGTGCCTGAAACTAAGCGGGTTCCAAAACAACTTGTCCAGCTGCCGTGTGAGCCCCCAAAGGCCCAGCCGATGTGGCTGTAGGGAAGATTGCAGAAATGGAGAGAGGGGATCTAGGGCCGCTGGAGTAGCCTGCTGCCCTCCACCCCCCAGTCAGCATGCTCTCCCACGCTCCTGCTGGACCTGGAAGGCAGTGAGGTTATAGGGAAGAACATCAGGGTGGGAATCTGAAAGTCTGAATTCTCTCCTCAAGGGTTGCACAGATAGGCTGGGGGTTGAGGCAAATTGCCTAACATCTCTGTGCCTCTGTTTTCAAATCTGCAGGATGGGACCAGTAGTGCAGGTTGAACATCCCTAATACAAAATACAAAATGCTTCAAAATTTTAAACTTTGCCAACATGACACAGAAAGGGAATGCTCAAAGGAGCATTTCAGATTTCAGGTTTTTGGATTGGAGATGCTCAGCTGCTAAGTATAATGCAGACACTCCAAAATCAAAAAAAATCTAAAATCTGAAATACTTTTGCTCCCAAGTGTTTTGGATAAAGGATACTCAACCTTAGCAGCTATCCTACTTGCTATTAGAGTTTTGGAAGTGATGTTTTGGGAAAATATGTTGGTGACTGAAATGAGAATGCTTTGAAAGGTAAAGAAAGCCCGCAGAAGCAGGATGTGTCGTGGGACAGGTGTCAACCATTGTAGTACCAACGACTGCTCAGGACAGCACCTCGAAGAGAGCCAAAGACACTGGCCAATGCTTGCAACTGGGCCATCTGAGCAGAGGGGCTGAGGTCTCTGACCCCGAGATTTGGGAAAAGTTCTTGTTCATATCACCGTAAGACATCTTCGTTTATCCCGCCGTTCTCAGGGGCAGAGGGATCTCAAGAGAACATGGCACAGATTGCCTCCTTTGACGAGCGTTCCCAGTCACCCGTCTGATATTGTCACCTGCTCCCTTATTTTTATTTTTGTCACATTCCCTTTTTTTCCTAGAGCACAGTGGTTCTCAGACTTTTTGGTCCATTTCCTTTTTTTTTTTTTTTTTTTTTTTTAAGCGATAGCGTCTTGCTCTGTCGCCCAGGCTGGAGTGCAGTGGCATCATCATAGCTCACAGCAACCTCAAACTCCTGGGCTCAAGCGATCCTCCTGCCTCAGCCTCCCGAGTAACTGGGACTTTAGGCACACAACACCACTCCTAGCTAAGTTTTTTTAATTTTAATTTTTTCTTTTCTTTTTTTCTTTTTTGTAGAGACAAGGTCTCGCTATTGCCCCGACTGGTCTCAAACTCTTGGACTCAAGCTGTCCTTCCACCTTGGCCTCCCAAAGTGCTAGGATTACAGGCATGAGCCATCGTGCCTGGCGATGCCTTCTATTTTTCATGTGGACCTTATGGCTGCCCCAAGGCCCTGAGGA
>CAUYSK010044940.1:0-47986 GCA_963575035.1 Avahi laniger | reverse complement strand
CAAGAGCGAGACCCCGTCTCTACCAAAAATAGAAAGAAATTAATTGGACAGCTAAAAATATATATAGAAAAAATTAGCCGGGCATGGTGGCTCATGCCTGTAGTCCCAGCTACTCGGGAGGCTGAGACAGTAGGATTGCTTAAGCCCAGGAGTTTGAGGTTGCTGTGAGCTAGGCTGACGCCACGGCACTCGCCCCAGGCAAAAGAGTGACACTCGATCTCTCAAAAAAAAAAAAAAAAAAAGTGGTATGAGTTCATAGAAGGAGAAGTGTAGTGGTAGCTAGAAAGGGATAAGTTAACAAGTTAGGAAAAGTTTGACAGCAGGAAGAAAATTGTAGGGTACATTCTTTAGGCAGAGAGGATAAAGGTTGAAAAGACAAAAGATTTGAGATTAGACTCCCTCAGCTACCCTCATCTTTTTTTGTTGTTTGTTTTTTGAGACAGGGTCTTACTCTATTGCCTGGGCTAGAGTGCAGTGGCTTCATCATAGCTCACTGCAGCCTCTAACTCCTGGGCTCATGTGATCCTCCTGCCTCAGCCTCTTGAGTAGCTGGGATTACAAGCGCACATGACCACGCCTGGCTAATTTTTGTATTTTTTGTAGAGGTGAAGTCTGGCTGTGTTTCCCAGGCTAGTGTTGAACTCCTGGCCTCAAGTGATCCTCCCACTTTGTCTTCCCAGAGTGCTAGGTTTATCTTTACCATCACATAACTGTCCTTATGTCCAGATATCTCCTATATTAAGAAAATAATTTTTAAATAGAGGTGAAAATTGTATAACATAAAATTAACCATTTTAAAGTATACAACTTAATGGCATTTAGTACATTCACAATGTTGTGCAACCACCGCTTCCATCTAGTTCGAAAACATTCTGAGGTTCATTCCATATTCATTCCATTTCATCCGTCCCCGGAAAACTCTATATCCATTAGCCAGGCACTCTCTACATTCCCCTTCCCCTAGCCATTGGTAATCACCTTTCTGTCTCTATGGATTTACCTATTCTGAATATTTCATAGAAATGGAATTTAGAATGTGTTACTTATGGTGTATTGTGTCTGGCTTCTTTGATTTAGCATAATGATTTTTTTTTTTTTAGAGATGGGATCTTGCCGCATTGCCCAGGCTAGAATTCAGTGGCTGTTCACAGGCCCGATCATTGCACACTACAGACTTCAACTCCAGGGCTCAAGTGGTTCTCCTGCATCAGCCTCCTGAGTAGCTGAGACTATAGGTGCACACCACCTTGCGTGACTTTAGCATCATACTTTTGAGGTTCATCCACACTGTAGTATGTATCAGTATTCCATTCCTTTTTTATGGCTGAGTAATATTCCATTACATGGATATAACACATTTTGTTTATCCATTCTTTTGTTAATGGACATTTGGGTTGTTTCCACCTTTTGGTTATTATGAATAGTACTGCTATGAACATTAATGTAAACCATTTTTGTTCAAACATGTTTTCAATTCTTTTGGGCATATACCTATGAGTAGAATTGCTGGCTCATATGGTAATTCTATACTTAACTTATTGAGGAATAACTAAACTACTTTTCGCAGTAGCTGCACCATTTTATATTTCTACTAGCCATGTACGAGGGTTCTACTTTTTCCACAGCCTCTCCAACACTTGTTATTTTCCATTTTTTTGATTATAGACATCCTAATGTGTGTGAGCGCTATCTCATTGTAGTTTTGATTTGTATTTCCCTAATGACTAATGACATTTCATTTCATATGCTTATTAGTATCCATTAACATATTCTTTGGAGAAATATATATTTAAGTCCTTTGCCCATTTTTTAGTTGGGTTGTCTTTTGGTTGTTGAGTTATACAAGTTCTTTATGTATTCTGGATACTACACTCTTATCGGATATGTAATTTACAAATATTTTTCTCTTCCTATGTTAACTTTTTCACCTGTATCCTGGAAGTCATTTATTTTTTTGAAAGATCATAAAAATAAATGCATTTCTAATTATGCTCTTGCCACTTAGTCCTTCCCTAGGACCTTCAATAATGCTCATTATAAAAGACATTCAAAAAATAAAAAAAGATATTCGATGTTACTTCAACTGAGTGGTAGGCACATGGATTTCCATTTTATTGACATATTTTATTATTTCTCTTATATATAGGTTATATTCACTTTTGGTGTCTATATATTTTTATATAAAAAATTTTAAAGCCTTGACAATAATGATTCCTCTGATTATTACTCCATTTTCTTACTTCTGTCCTCACTTTCATTAACATACTTCTAGAATGAGTGGTCTTTTGGCTACTTTTTTATCTACAACTGGTGCCTCTTTAATCTCTTGAAATACAGTTTCTTTGTCCCGAAATAATGACACCTTTGAGTCTCTGCCCCACCTCTCTTTCTTCTTTCTTCCTAGCTGATGTCACTCATGATTCACCCATCTAGTTGCATTATGCAGACGACCCCTCAATCTGTGTCTCCAAACCTAACCCCAACCCAAGTTTTAGAACTTTATGGTGGATAGTTCCAGTCTCTTAGTTTACCAGATGTATTTCCCCTATTCATCCAGTTTTTTTCCAATCCAATTTCCTATTTCTTCAACGGACATCGGATTCAGCCTCATAGCTTTGTAGTAATTGTTGGTTCCTCTCTATCACACCTCCTGATCAGTTATAACGTCTTGTGATTTCTATTTTAAATACACTTCATTTGCACTCAATGGTAAGCATTCCATTTTAATGTGTTATCACAGCGTGCTGGAAGTATTTCAATAGCCAGCCCCTCTCTGCCTGACTTCAGATCCTCTCCTTCCTTAGGAGATAACGGAAATCTTTAAACAGAGCAATGTGATGAAACGTGGTGCTAAGTAAGAAAGATAACTTTGGTAGTGTTCTGGAAGATGAAGTGGAGAAGGGAGGGTGTAGACCCTCCTTACTGAAGCCATGAGAACCGGAACTGTGGCGATGGAGAAAGATGTAAAATCGTAAACTGGACTGGTGACCAAATGCAACTGGAAGGACTTAACTACACTAACATCCTGTATTGTATCTTACTCCCACAAATGAAGTACGTCAAGTGAATTTTTGCTGAGCGAGCAATATCCGCGCTTCTGTAAGAATTGCCACGCTCGGAGTGGGCCAGCCAACCTCCACCATCCAGCTGGCGGATCCCAGATTGGCGGCCTGCGTCTCTCTAGCTTCCGTCTCTATGGTTCGGGGAATCTCCAGGTCGGGCTCAACCGGTCCGACTTTTGCGCGTGCGTGAGCCCAGGCGCGTGCCCGCCCGCCCTCAACTGTCCGGCCCCGGGTGGGAGGGGTGGATCTGGGAACGTTGCGGCGGCTGTCGCCGCGGCCCCTGCACCCAGGGCTGTTCTCCGGCCGAGCCTGCGCCGGGGAGTCCTTCGCTGTCTCCTCGAGCGGCGGCCACCCGCCCCCAGATGGTGGGTCCGGAGGATGCCGGAGGCTGCTCGGGGAAAAACGCCAAGTTGTTCCCGGTGCCGGCGCTGGAGCCTGTGGGCCAGGACGGGAAGATGATCCGGGCCACGGGCGGCTTTGGCGGAGGCGTCGGCGCTGTGGAACCGCCAGAGGAGGCTGAGGAGGAGGAGGAGACGCCGCCTCGGCAGCTCCTCCAGCGTTACCTCGCGGCGGCCGGGGGTCAGCTGGAACCCGGGCTCTGTTACTGTTCGCTCCCAGCCGGCCAGGCCCGCGCCCCGCCGCCCTCGGCAGCCCTGCGCTCGGACGCCTGCCCGCTGGGCTCGGGCTCCAAGCACCGCGACGCAGAGGCAGCGGATGCCCGCGCGCCGCGGCACGGAGGCATGACCAACGGGGACTCGGGCTTTCTGCCCGGCCGAGACTGTCGCGACCTGGAAGAGGCTCACGGGCTGGCCCGCGCCGGCGGCCGGGAGTCGCTCCGCCGCCGCCCCTGCGGCCGCCTCCGCCTGGAGGGGCCTGGCGACGAGGACGCGGACGGCACGGGAAGCCCGTCCGACTGGGCCGCGCCACTCGAAGACCCGCTGCGGAGCTGCTGCTTGGTGGCCGCGGGCGCCGAGGATCCCGAGGGCGCGGGCAGCGGCTCGGGGGGCAGTTTGGCCAGCGGCGGCAGCATTAGCGAAGGCTTAGAGCAGCCGGGAGCCGGCGCGGGGGGTGCCGAGGAGGGCGCGGCCCCCGTCACCTTGGCGGAGAGGACTAGTGGGGGCGCGGAGGCGCGCCTCGGCTTTCCCGACGTTCACTTGAACTCCCGGAACACGTTCGAGGTGAGCCGCCGCCAGAGCGCCCGCGACCACCTGCCCTCGGCGGGGCAGCCAGTGCCCTCGCCCGCTGCGGAACAGGGTCCCCCGGGGACCTCGGCCCGGGCTCGACGGAGCGGCGGCTTCGCTGACTTCTTCGCCAGGTACAGCTCAGGGTGCGCCTAGGCTTGGGGCAGGGTCGGGGCCAGGAGCTCGCGGAAAGCGGCTTGGGTGGCCGCTTCTGTGCCGACCCCGCACGCGTCAGGATTCTGCTTTGATTTATCAGTGGGGGAAGAGGAACTAGATTTGCTTTGGGTTTCTGTAGTTGAGAGCTCTGTGGAGGCGAATCTTTCTGTTGCTCTGTCGGCGGGAGACTGTACCTGCCATTCACACCTGGTTTCTGAGCATTCACGTCCGGCCAGCCTGCTAGTGCCATATCTGCAGTTGCCTCTTCCGGAAAAGCAGACAACCTTCTCCGTCCCAGATTGGTTTTTTGTTTTTTTTTTTAAGTTGTACTACAAGGATTTGGATTGGGGAGAGGGTGGTATATGTGTACGGGTGTGATTGTGAAAAAGGAAAGAAAGTCATTTTACAGAGCTGTTTATTTGCGTGGAATCTAAGCCCATTCTGGAAGTTTGGGAATTCTTGAAATTTGAAGTGGTTGTGTTTCATTTGTTTCCGTGGCCTTTATTAAAATGCAGACAGTTCGGTGTTTAGAATTGGATCCCAGCCTTTTAAGTCAAATTACTATAACGCTTTATCTAGGAACCTCCCTTTTTCTACTTCTCCCAGAGAGACCCTGACTTCTTTTTAAAACAACTTAAACAATTTTTTTATATTTTATGATTTGACATGATATTCTTGAAATTAAATTATGGTGCTGGACATTGCAGATTTCAGGATAGGGCTTTGTTGAAATAAGGATAAATAAGCAGGGAAACAGTCAGGAAATACTTATCTTAATGCACATTACTGAAAAGCAATTTCTCTTGACTTAGGTTTTGACACACTTTTAAAAAAATCTCTAGGCAAATAGGAAAGTATTCCCAACTCGTAAAACTTTCCATTTTAGAGTTCTCTGTTCTGTGTTTTTGTTTCCTTTTCAGGGATCTTGATTAAAACCGGAACAAATTCTGCAGCTTAAGTTTTAGAAGATTATACAATTTGTGTACATATTTGTAGGCACAAAGGCACAATTTTCTGATCGTAATTTCTTATTCCTTTTCTACATCATTATCCCTTTTTTTGCTTGTACAAATTTACAAATAAATTATAAAGTTTCTTAAATCAAGAGTGGGAAATTCTAATTTTGTGTTATGCATAGGACAAATATATAGTAAGATCTGTATTTGTATGTATAGTTGCAAAAATATATTCAAAGCTTGTAAGTGGCAATATTCTAAAAGATGTCAGGATAAATTAGGTTTATGTTTGTGACATTCTGCGGCCCTTGAGTGTTTATTAGTCATGATATCTGTCTTGCTCATGTTTTGAGGTCAGGTGTCAGACCTGGCAGGGGCTTTGGAGATTGCTAATTGAACCGGTATACCCTGAATGCTTGCTGTATGCCACATATTGGAAATAGAGATAATTTGGACAATGGTCTCTGACCTGGAGGTGGAGTGCAGACTAGTGGGGATTAAGTTTGAAGACACATACATATATGTGCATTGTAATTTATGAATAATAGCAGTGTAGGCCTATGTATAAGAGGCTTTCATATTATTAGCAGTAGGCAGGAATTTTGATCTAATTTTTAAATTTTCTTTGACTTGTATACTAATAGGACTTTTGTTAATATAGGTAGATGACATTCATATGACCACATTATTCATATGTATCAGAGCACTGGATTTGAAGTCGGAAAACTTAGGTGCCCTGAAGTTAATTTCCCTAAGCCTCATTTTTCTTAATTGAGATCTGAATGTCAAGACTATAAGAGTCATTGCTTCCTTTATATTTAATATGACATTGTTGGGGAAAGACAGAGTCAGAGGCACAATTTTTGTCTGAGTATTTAGCTAAAATCTTAACTGGATCCTGAACACCTTGAAATCAAGGACATTCATCTCTCAATCTACAATACCTAGAACTGGTATGAAGAACCACATTCAGATTGAGTTGATTTGGAAATTTTCATAAATACCCCTTTTTTTACTGTTATCTAGATAGTGTAATTTTTTTTTTTTTTTTTTTTTTTTTGAGACAGGGTGTCACTACATTGCTCAGGCTGGTTTCCAACTCCTGAGCTCAAGTGATCCTCTCATCTCAGCCTCCCGAGTAGCTGGGACTACAGGTGTGCAACACCATGCCAGATAGATAGTATAATTTTGAACAAATTCTCCATCCTTTTTTATTTATTTTTTATTTTTTTGAGACAGAGTCTTGCTGTGTTAACTGGGTTAGAGTGCTGTGGCATCAGCCTAGCTCACAGCAACCTCAAACTCCTGGGCTCAAATGATCCTCCTGTCTCAGTCTCTCCAGTAACTGGGACTACAGGCGTGTACCACCATGTCCTGCTAATTTTTTCTATTTTTAGTTGCCTGGCTAATTTTTTTTTTTCTATTTTTGTTAGAGATGGGGGGTCTCACTCTTCCTCAGGCTGATTTCAAACTGCTGACCTCATGGGATCTTCCCGCCTCAGCCTCCCAAAGTGCTAGGATTAGCTTGCATGAGCAAGTTTGTGTTTTTGATTCTTGAAATATTCCTGTGACCTAGGAAGGGCAGAGTTTATTTTTATTTTACAGTTATTTGCCAAAGTTACAAAGCTAACTGATGTAAGAATTAGAACTAGCTTATAGATCTACTCCCAGGGCTTGAAGGTGTTACTCTGATTTCTATGAATTATCATAATTTTTTTTTTTTTTTTTTTGAGACAGAGTCTCACTGTGTTGCCTCGGCTAGAGTGCCGTGGCATCATCCTAGCTCACAGCAACCTCAAACTCCTGGGCTCAAGCGATCCTCCTGCCTCAGCCTCCCGAGTAGCTGGGACTACAGACATGTGCCACCATGCCCGGCTAATTTTTTCTATATGTTTTTAGTTGTCCGATTAATTTCTTTCTATTTTTAGTAGAGGCAAAGTCTTGCTCTTGCTCAGACTGGTTTCGAACTCCTGAGCTCAAACAATCCGCCCACCTCGGCCTCCGAAAGTGCTAGGATTACAGGCGTGAGCCACCACCCCCGGCCAAATTATCATAAATTTAAGAACAAAAACTTGACTTTTGGTGTAGTGAAAATACCATTCTTGAGAGATAAGAAACTTGGCTTTTGTTCTAGGTAGCTGCTTCTGCTATTAGATAATTGTGTGACCTTGGACAAGTCACTAAATTTCTGGACTTCAGTTTCCTCATCTATGAAATTAGAAAATTCAGAGTCCCTTCCAGTTCTAATATACTATGATATTATATTGCATAATTCCATTGTACACACAATAGTAGACCCCAAATATTTATTGGCTAAATGTTACAAATGTGAACTGAGTTAAAGAGGAAGTTTAAAAACATAGGATGTTTTTTCATTTCTAAAATGAGAGGATTGCCAGAGATAGAACTATCCCCTTGAAATCTAAATGCTACCTTGAATGTTTCTTTCAGGAAGGATCTAACTCTGTCTTAGAGTAATCATGCTAAAAACATCAGTAATCTTTGTTTAGTTTCTCATATGTAGATGGTACAGACCAGCAACTCTAATTGTTTTAGATCTATTTTTTTTTTCTTAGAATTTCTTGGGGATGGGGGTGGACAGAGACAGAGAATAGGGTAATAAATTTTAGTTAATCACTGAACTAGAGTTCAAGACTTTAACTTTCAAACCCTGAGTTATTTCTTGAAGGTTGCCAGTGTTCTACTTTGGTGAACTCGTACAGTAATTTCTAATCTTTAGTATACTTCAAAACCATCTAAAAGCACAATTAATAAAATTAGATTCTCTAATCCACAACCTCAGGAGACCTGCTTTTGACAGGTGAATTTGCATTTTTAGAAAGTTGCCCCCAGTTGATTCAGATTGTCAGCTAGGTTTTAGTGGATTGAGGAGTTAGATATTTTAATTCTGGGTGGCATCTTCATACTGCAGTATGGTATAGTGGTTAAAAATGCTGGTTCTGGAGTTAGGCTGCCTTGGATTGAATTAGTTTACTAACTGTGTAATTCTGGATCTATCTAGACCTCAGACAACTCATCTGTAAAATGGGGATAATAATACCTACCTCATGGGATTGTCATGAGGGTTAAATGAGGTAATATTCCAAGTACTCTATATTTGTTATATGGAATATAGTGAGGATTCAAGTGTTACTGTTCGGACTATAACGAGGCCACTATATTCCACAGCTCCACCCCTGAAATCCACTTATTTGAAGAAAGGAAGAGACTGGAGTGAATTTTTGCATACTATCTGAGAAAACATTACACAATTTGTACAGTAGATTTTTAAACATAATGTATACATGGGATTGGATAGGTGTTAAAATGAATTTTAGTGTAGTGATATAAAATTTCCGGAAATCTTGAAGCTTTGACTAAAAAGCAAATCTGAGAAGGAACTGAAAGGAAAGAATGTTCAGAAATATTAAAATATTTGTATCTTTTATTGTTTTAAGAAACTTTTATAGACAGGCAAAGCCAAGTTTTTAGTTTAAGTTCATGAAATGTTTAACTTGGCTTACTCATGCATTTCATACTTAGTATGTTGTGTTAGGAAGGTTTTGTGAAGGAGTAGAAACATTTGGAGATTTGAGGCAATACATCTGTTACCCATCTTGAAATGTGTTCAAAAAGGGAAAGTGTGTCCTTTTTGAGACTGCTTATTTATCCTTAGGAACTCTCTTAGCTACACTAGGAGTTATCCCCAGGTAGTTTTGGTTGATTGTTGCTTGGACCCTACTACAGTGATTCTTAAACTTCAGTGTTTAAAATTTCCTGGAAGGGAGGAAGCGTTGTTAAGAATGTAGATTCCTTGAGGCTCCTCTTTTGGTTCTTTAGATCTTGGATGGGGCCTGCTAGGAACCCAACTTTCTAAAAGGGCCCCCAAGTGATTCTGATGCAGGTGGTTCCCAGACTGTAATCATAGAAACGCCTAGTTGATAGGCAGGTCTCCTCAGGTAGTAACTGAAAGAAGGCAACATATCTTTATAGCTCACATCGCTTAATTGATTTAAAATTGGGTCATAGGTACTATGTAATGATGAGTATAATCAGAGATATAATAGAAAACAGATAAAAATACAAATATAGAAGTACTTTGCCAACCTTTACTAGGTTGAGAAATTATCTCTGCCTAATTAAATCTTAGCTTCCTTTTTGCTAATGGGAAAGGTCTTTTATTTTCATTTTATGTTGTTTAGATAGTTATGCTTGCCTGTTTTGTAAAAAGCTTTAATTCGTAAAGCCTTCTTAAGGTCTTCTCAATGTGTCAGTGTAACTTTACCTTTATTACTTATAGCTTGTCAAAAAAGATGTTAGTTTTCTTTCTTTCTGCTGTTGGTTGATTCTTTTCCATGTCTTTAAGAAGAAATTCTGCACACTGCACATGGCTTTCGCCCCTCCAAAATTTGCTGCTTCAGCCTTTCTTGTACTTCTTATTTCTGTGTCCTAAAGAAGAAAAGGAGAGAAACTCATGTGACCGTCTGAGTTTTTAGCAGGCTCTTTCCTGCAATTAAGAGAAGGTTATGTTAGGAAACCAAGCTACAGGTCATGCTCTTACTTAGAGGTAGTTTGAGAGTGAACTTGATAATGTGTTTAAATTGCCTTTGAATTTGGCAGTTCAGTTTCTTTTTAATTTGAGTTTTATGTTAGATACTTTTTTGTTCTGATTAAAAAATATTTCTCTCTGCTTGTGTTTAACCCCCACACAGATTAAAACATTTTAAATTTGGAACTTAATATGATAGTTTTGAAATCAAATTATGTGCTATTTTCTCATATTTTCACAAGTACTATAATATGCAAATACCCATAATCCATTGGGTATTATTTAGAATTTCCAAATCTGGTTCTCGTCTAGACTGTAGCCATCTTTTAGTCAAGTAGAGGAAATACTTTTTTATTGTTGTCCCAGGAAAAAGTTATTCAAGGACGTTAACAGTTTATTTTTGTTTTGTTGGAAAAACATAAAATGCTCACATTATCTGCTTTTGAAAAGCAGGACAATGAATATAAAATAAAACTAAAGGTAAATAATTTATTTCTGCATTAAGTTGGTTTTTTTTTTTTTTACTTACATAACCCTTGACAGCCCCACCCCCATTGACTTTTTTTTACTTTAGTACTACCTAGAATTAAAAAGATTGATAATCCTTGAATGTTATTTGGGAAACAAAGGATTTGTTGTGATTCAGAATTGTGTGTTGATAGCCAAAATTTGTTATCTAAAGACTAAATAAAATAAAAATTTTATTTATTTTTTTACTGGGGTAGCACCCTAAATCAGTAATGGTTCAGAGAGCTCCCGGATAAAACTTTTGATAGATAATTATTATATAAGGTAACTGGCACAATCATGGAACAAATAACTGGAGGATGATCTTTGTTATGTACTCTCAGATGCACAGTAATACTGTCAAGAATACTAGCATAGGACTTAACTTTCAAAAGTAGGCATACATCCAAAGGAAAAGAAGTTATTTTATCAGAAAGACACCTGCACTTAAATGTTTATTGCAGCACAATTCACAGTTGCACAGATGTGGAATCAACCCAGATGCCCATCAATTCATGAGTGGATTAACAAAATGTGGTATATGTATACTATTGTAATACTACTCAGCCATGAGGAAGGATGACTTAATGCCTTTCGCAAGATTTGAATGGAACTGGAGACCATTATCCTAAGTGTAGTACCTAAAGAATGAAAAAACAAACACCACAGGTACCTCACTGTTAAATTGGAACTAACTGATGAGCACACATGTACATAGAGGGAAGTAAAACTCAATGGAAATCAAGTTGGCTGGGGAGGAGGGGATGGGCAAAAACCTACCTAACAGGTAAAATGAACACTATTTGGGTGATAGGCACACTTATAACCATGACTCAAATATTATAAAAATGATCCATGTAACCAAAAATATTTGTACCTCTGTAGTACTATGAAATAAAACAAAATAAATAAAATAAAATTTTATCATATTATGTCTAAAAAATCCTAGACATACAAATGAAATAACTGAAAACTATACCATGTGAATGAAGAATTTTATAATATAGCCATTATAAAATTTTCTTGAGTAAAATATTAATAACTAGCCCCTTTAATGAGTTGATAGGATTGTTTTGCTCTTATATAAGACCACTGAAACACAGTCTTTTCATTTAGTTGTCCCTTTAATGGAAATATAACACTAGGGGAAAAAGACAATTACCTTGGTCAGGATCCAGGTTTCACCTGCGCTACTGGAAGACAGGTTCTATCATGCATCAATTCAGGAAGTACTTCTAGGTCAGACATGAACAAAATGTCAACAATGCAAAGCACCACCAACAACCCAAGAACTAAGTGTCTGCCTTTTTATTCTTAGAGAGTTTAGGCACCTGATGGATGTTATTTAGCCTTGCTTGAATTCTTTTACTGACATGGACCTCAGTTTCCTCAAGGCAACCTATTGAGGGTATTAATTATTAGAAGGTACTTTATGTTGAAGCACAGTGTATCTCTTTGTAATGTTCATGGTCTCAGTTTGCCCTTTAGAGCCACAAAGAACAACTCAGTTCTTCTACATGATCACCCTTCAGACATTTAAAGATTGCTACAGAACCTTTTTTGTTGTTGCTATTTTTGGACCCTCCTAGCTATGCATAGGGAGTTCTTTTGTGCTAGTTTGTAATTGTCTTATTATTTATTCATTCAACAAATGGTAGTGAGTCCTATTATGTGTATTAGGCACTAAAGAAATTAGACGACAGAACATTTTGTTGAAAAACTTAAGATGGGGGAGTCCTATAAAATCAGTACTTACAGTATTACCTGATTAGCGTTCTAAAGAGGGTATGAGGATGCATCAGTAGCATTGAAGAGGGAGTGATTAACATTGGGAACTCTTCGTGGTAGATGGAACATGAAAGCTTACTCTTTTACTAATGAAGATGGTTTAGGTTGGAATAAGGCTGATGACAGTACAGGTAACAATAGGATATGCAGATTATACATGAAATAGCACAGCACTTTTTGGGACTTCAGCTACTTATTAGTATGATTGTCCCTAAGACGTGTGAGCTAGAGTGTCAAAAACTGGAGGTTAAAGGTTAAGGTTAAATTTGTCTGACAGAACTAAGTAATTTGAATTGGTTTCAATGAGGAGTGGTGGTGCATGGAAACTTTGATGGTTGGGGACTTTTTTTTTTTTTTTTTTTTTTGAGACAAAGTCTGGCTCTGTTGCCCTGGCTAGAGTGCTGTGGCATCAGCCTAGCTCACAGCAACCTCAAACTCCTGGGCTCAAGCAATCCTCCTGCCTCAGCCTCCTTGAGTAGCTGGGACTACAGGCATGTGCCACCATGCCCGGCTAATCTTTTCTGTATATATTTTTTTAGTTGTCCAGATAATTTCTTTCTAATTTTAGTAGAGACGGGGTCTCACTCTTTCTCAGGCTGGTCTTGAACTTCTGACCTTGAGTGATCCACCCACCTCGGCCTCCCAGAGAGCTAGGATTATAGGTGTGAGCCACCGCGCCCGGCCCACAGTTTTATTTTGAGGGCCAGAAGTCATCCTTTGGTCTGACCTCTCATTTAGGGCACTGGGAAAGTGAGTCCCAGAGAGATGAAGAGACGGTCTCAAGGACACAGCCAGTGACAGACCTGAACATTTGCCCAGGGCTCTGGCCTAGAAAAACCAAAACCACCTTAATCCAATCCCGTGAGCATTCACGGAGCACCAACCCTAGTGAAAATGCTGATCAGATCACAGCAAACGAGACAGGCCTGGGTTTTGCCCCTCAGAGTTCTGTAGTCCAGCCTTATTTAAATGGGACAAGCAGAATGTTTACTTTTCTACACATCAGAGACACCAACCATGGTGACTGTGTCCTGTAAAAGTTAAAAACAACAGTGACCATCTGTGGAGCAGTTCCTGTGTGCCAGGCACTGGGCTATGCAATTTGCATATATTATGTCATTTAATGCATACTTCTGAGCTAAATTTTCCAATCTCCAATTTCCAGATGAGGGAATAAATGCATGAGAATTTAGGCAACTTGCTCACACCTAAGAGGCAGCACAGAATTTTAACTCTATTTGTCCAACTCCAGAGCCAAGTCACAGTGACTTTTAGCACATACACCTGGAGGTGTCACTGCAAAGACGGGGAAACACCACATACGCTCTCTTTCTCGACATGCCTCTGAAGTCAGTGTCATGATTTTTACGTATCATACATTTGGAAACATCCGGAGACAAGGCCATGTGACCTGCCAAAGAAATAAAAAACAGCTCAGCGTCCTTGCAGTTCTAAAAATCGATGCCTAATGTCCTACCTGGTCTGCCTTCCTGAAGACAGATGGGAGCAGGGCCAGGACCATTACGGCCCTGTCCGTGGAGAGAGGCGTGGAGAAAAATGAACCCGCGTCTGTATCGAACCAAATTCCAACAGGACTGTGTCAAACAGCCTTTGTTCTGTGCTGTGCTCCCCTGCACAGCTTTGGGGGACACGGAACAAACGAGTCTCCCGTGTCAGGACCTTGTAGAGCTCCAAGGGACCGGGCAGAGATCAGGAATGCCTCCTTGACCACGGGAGAGGTGGCGGGGGAGGATTAGGAAATAAAGTTAGACATGAGTGAATTTTCCAAGCACCTGTGAAACGTGCTACTTAAGTGCTGAGACGCAGTTTAAATATTTGATATAAAAATACTTGAACGCAACAGTCCACATGGACAACCGAATAATCGTCAGTCAGTGTCAACCCACGATTCTCCACTGTCGTCTAATCAGGCAAAAAGGCTCCGAAGGAAAACAGAGAAGTGAGTTTTCAGGGAAAAGGTCAGGGCGCTCCCACTTTGCTTTCAGAGAGGTTGTGCGGGATGGTTTCCTCAGCCAGGGATTCAGAGGGAAGGAGACTCAGATTCAAAGCCTGGCTCCACCGAGCACCAGCTGAGTGACACTGGAGGAAGTGATTCCCTCTCCCCGAGTCCGGTTTAAGTTTTGAGTGAGGATGACAATGCCCACCTTATAGAGATAGCGTAATACACAGCATGTATACTATGTAATACTATGTAACACACACTGACAGAGGACGCAGAGATGGATACAGGTAGATGACAGACAATGATGATGGTGAAAATAGACAGACGGACGGACAGATAGTGGAGATGTAACATCTGAACATTCCAGCCACATAGTGATCATTAAACGCCAGTTCTCACGCCCTCCTTCTCAGCTCCTCTTTCCCATCCCACCAACTCCATCGAATGCCCATCAGGTTCCTACGGCAGAAATGTTCTGGGACGGGAGGGCGGCGGCTGCTCCCCATCGGGAAGACTGAGCCCTGAGGACCCCATCCAATGTCCCACGCTCTAGCCTTGACAATGAAGCAACATATTTTAACTCTTGTGCAAGGTCTCAGAACCACCCACTGAAGACTGTGCATCCTGACCTCACCTCTGCACTGCTACAGAGAGAGGGGAACAGACACTGCCCCTGGTCATCAAGTTGGGCGCTGTGTTATGAACGCCATTGACAGAAGGCAGTAGACCTACTTCCGAACTTTGACCTTCCTGGGCCAAGGTTTCCGAGCACTTAGCCAAGGAGTCCTCGATTCTAAGAACAGCTCAGGCCCCCCTGAGAAGGCTTAGTCAAAGGCATATTTGTAAAGGGAGAATGTTTGTGTGCAATCAGGCAAGGGTGCCACAGAAATGATTAAAATAACAAACCTCCACGCATACTACTCCTTAAGTTTCAGAAAGCCCACCCAGGCCCAGCAGGGGTCGGAAAAATGTGAGCAAAATCACTCAAGTCTGGGGTCCCTGCTCTGGGCACTAGTGTGTGACCAACGGGCAGTCACCACCTGCCCCGTCTTGACACTTGGCAGGTATGCAACAAGTGCTCACTGAATGAATGAATGGGGTCTGTATTAAAGAATCCAAGTTGTTCTCGTCTTACTTTGGATATGACAGATCTTCAAAAATAACAAAATAAAGCAAAGCTTTTAAAGTTGACGCATCTTTTATACTTATTTGTAAGACTCCCTTAGTGATCACAACAGGTTTCGGCATACTATTTGGATTTATAGAATACAATGGCTGGTGAGACCTGAATCCACTACAAAAATGTAATCCAATTATTTTGGCAACAGTCTACTTGATTATCTGCGTTGCCAGAGCTTCCTCCCTGCAAACTGAGGAGCAGTCTGGGGAAACTAGGAACGGTTCACGTATTAAAACCACGTGCAGGGTGACGCCAGCAAAGCGCTGTTGATGAAGATGCAACGGATAAATGTCAGCGTCGTTCCCTGAGGTTTAGATAATGCCTTCAAAGTGGAGAACGAGTAAGCAGATTACGGAAAGACTCAGGGTAAAAAGGGAAGGGGATACCGGAGAGGAAAGAGGAAACACATTCCTCAGACAGTTGATGCATGACGGGAGCGGGTGGGGGGAAGAACAGACCCTTCCCAAAGCGTGAGAAGTGAGCTGCATGACCCATGTGGGGCCAGCATTTGGATTCTCGCGTTAGCCAAGCGGACACCACCGCGAGAGCCGGGGGCATTAGCAGAGGCACTGAGCCTCCTGCCAAGGGGTGAGACACGTCTGCAAGCAGTTGGGACCAAGCCACTTCAGGCTCAGCTCGTGCTCACCGTGAAACAGGGACAGAGCAGACGGGTTAGCTCCCACGCGTAGTGGGTTTCACACCAAAGCACGAGGGTGCAGAAATCCAGTCTGGAGGTGATCAGCGCCAGGCACTCGCTGATGATGCGGAAACCGTGACTTCCAAGTGAGATTTCTGCATCTAGACTTGGCTTTCTTGGCACTTGGTGCTTTCCTCCCTCCCTCCCTGGCTTCCTTCCTTCTCTCCCTCTTTCTCTCCTTGTCTGTTTCCCTCCTAGTCCGATGGGTGAGCAACCACGCATCTGTATGGACTAGCAGTCGCGCTGGGAAATGCCTCGGTCCCTCCACCCCACTGGCCGTGGCCTTTCCTTGCACTTTCCACGTGTCCTCTTCCTTTCCTCTCTCACAACGCATTTCTCAGACGGAGAGAACAAGCCTTGGGACACGGCAAGGGGATCAGACCAGAAAGCGGCACCGTGCACCACGTTATGCAGTGTTGCACTGTGGGCTTTGGGAGATACATCATCCATCTGTCTGAGATGTGACGGCCTTGCAGATACCAAAGGCACGGCCCTTCCCTCGGCCTGGACTGGACCTCTCCTGGCAGATTCCTACCTGTCCTTCCAAACCCAGATCGCTGTCACCTGTCCTGTGACCTCGGGCCCAGGCGGAGCTCCTGGGAGATACGCCAGCACCTCCCTCCCATCTCCTGACAGCCGGCAAGACTGGATTATAATTTATCTGTTTAAGGTCTGTCACCTCCAGAGGTAATAAATCCATCTCTGCCGTCCACATCTTATTGCCTGACACCTATTAGGCTCAATAAATGTTAGTTAAGTGAATGAATGACGACTGCCTGTCTTCCATTCTCCAGGCTAAATTTTAGCTGCCGTATCCATGACAGTTTCCAGGAGATTATGCTGAGATGAAAATGAGAGAGCAGAGGAAGAGAAATGCTTTTCCATCTGGCCCGAAGCTGCCATTCAGAGCCCTTCAGGGGACAGAAGTGACACATATGAGCCACTCCCTTCCAGCCTCCCCCTTCCTGGTACCCTCTGTGACTTCGCGCCTTTGCATGGCAGTGTCGCAGATACTGGCCGTTCCACCCTGCCTGACGTCTTTCCCGGCACTACTTGCAAAATTCCCACATCACTGCTGTGCATATCCCTGCACCCACTCTTTGAAACCAGAGAGTATTTTGGGGAGTTAGAGGTAAACCGACTGTCACAGACAACTAATCAAGTCTCTTCCCTGGAGCAGTGGCCAGTGGTCACAGATGAGGCCGAACTATGGCCAAACTTGTGTCTGAGAGTAGAGCTATAGGGACTCACAGCCCACAGGTGGCATTTGGCCACTTCAGGGTCCACTTAGCAGAGAGTGTGGAGGGGAGACCAGGTGCCTTTCTGGAAATCCTTGGAAGGCTGCCAACCCGAAATACAATCAGTGAACTCAAACCAGTAAACCCAGGGATGAAAACAATCAGTGCCTGCTGGACAGAAGGAGGATGCTAGGACGAGGAAGGGAAGGAGGCGTGGCTGGTGGCTGGGCTCTCAGCAGGAGACAGGAGGGGATGAGCACTGGCCGGCGCGGGTGTTCGGAGTGGCCGGTAGGAAGAGCCGGGCTCCTTGGCAGATTTGTTCGTGGGAGGGGAAGGCAGCTTGGAGACCGACACAGGCTTCAGGAACACAAGGCCACCCAATGCCCCTGCTCAGATTTCTTGTTCATAAAGAGAACTTGTGGTTCTAATTTGGTTTCTCATGGAGCATGTCCTACAGGGGAGAGAGCATGTTTGTTTGTTGACACGCATATCCAGTTACCTTGTGGGGCCTAAATCGCATTATGAGTTAGTAAAAGGATACTCCAGTTTTTTTTTTCCTAAAATTCTTTGAGTCTCATTAGTGTGAAGCAATTCACAAAGATCGTCTGAATAAGATGCATAAATAAATATAACTCAGTTTCTGAATGTCTAAAGCCAAAGTCTAGAACCATCGGCCCACGGTGGCTGGAATGAGGCAACATGCCCCACCTCGGGAGGCTCCCAAATACAACCAGGTGACTGTCTCGTGCTGGCTCGGGGCTGGGGCTCAGCGATCACCCTGCATTCTCTTCCGCGGATGCTTGGGTTCATGTTCTCTCCTGGAACACGTATCCCACACAGAGGCAGCTGTCAACTGTTCCGCTGGGGACTGCCTTGGCGAGGATCACCCTTTGTCTCAGAAAAATAACACAGCATGCAGCTTAGGCCTTCCTTGTTCCGCCCTCACAGAGCCGATTCAGCCATACACATGGGCAAATCAGCATTTATGGGACCAATTTTTAAACATGAACAATGTAGGAGGCCAGGAAAGGAAGGGGGTGACCATTGTGTTTTGTCTGGAGTTTCTTCTGGGCAGAGAGGTCAGAGGTCTCATCATTTATGGCTGTGTCCACCCGAGCTGTCGAGTCTGCTGTCATGCCTCTGACCCGCCTACTGCAATTTGGGAGTGGGAATCTCCTCGGGATCTTTTTCAGCTTTTGAGGTTTTTTTTTGTTGTTGTTTTTTGTTTTTGAGACAGGGTTTCCCTCTGTCCCCCAAGCTAGGGTGCAGTGGTATCATCATAGCTCACTGCAGCCTCAAATTCCTGGGCTTGAGTGATCCTCCTGCCTCAGCCTCCCGAATAGCTGGGACTACAGGTGCATGCCAACCACGTCCAGCTAATTTATCTATTTTTTGTAGAGATGGGATCTCACTATGTTGCCCAGGCTGGTCTCAAACTCCTGGGCTCAAGCAATCCTCCCTCCCTGGCCTCCCAAAGTGCTGGAATTATAGGCGTGAGCCACTGGGCTCGCCTCAGCTTTTATTTCAGAAAAAATTCACTGCATCTCTCCACAGCATGTGGCGTCCCTGCGCATGATTCGGGCAAACGATCATTAAATAATCTCCTTGGAGTTGTGCACAGAAAGAGACTACGTGCTATCACAAAGTTGAGGGTGGTGCATGAGACGCTGCTGCTCATCCTGAGTGGGGAGTCTGGTGCCTGGAACCTGTGCTGTCTTGGTGGAGCTGTGCCCATCACAGTGGCCACCGACATGCTCATCACGGGCCCCACCCACTCCACCCGCAGCCCTTCCCTGCAGCATAAGCGACGTGGGCAAAGACTTCTTTGCAAGTCCTCATCCCCAGAGGAAGATTCCTGGCAGGATGAGGACCCATCACATGCGTTCTAAAAAATGAGTATCCTCAGTAGGAAAAATTCTTTCTCCTTCCAAATGATGGATGACAGAGAAGTAAGCGCGGAGACCAAAAGACAGCCAATTCATCAAATACCTGCACCAGCAAACCGAGGCACGTCTACATGGCGTGCAGAGAGGAGAAGATGTGGTGCTGCGGCCTGTCACAGCCACCGTGGCTGCAGTGTGACATCTCAGCGTGACAGGTTTAGCAAATGAAAACAACAGTGCTGTACTCCAGAAACCCGCAGGGGCTGACCTCCTTTCCATTACAGTTGGCGGGAAGGATGAGGAGCGCTGTGCGGTCCCCCCGGGGGAGCTGCCTGCTGGTCGGGGACTGCTCCAGGCCTCGCTCATATGTCTGCAGACACGGCTGGGAGCCGTGGGAGGGAGCAAGAGTCTGAGACCGAGACTGGAAAGTTCTACCTTCTAATGCCAGCTCAATCCAGTGCCAACCTGTGCCATCAACACCAAAGCAGAACACAGAATGCCCACAGGGGATCTTCATGAACCCTCAGCTCAGGCACTCCTGGATGCCCCTGTTCTCAATGACCGCCTCATTTCAGGAACTCCTGCAGCCGGGCACAAGCCGGCTGCCTGCCAGGCCACCAGCCCCGAGTTCCTCATCCTCAGTGTCAACAACCAGCCTTCCTCGAGTCCCTTCTCCATTCCAGGCGCCGTGCTAGGTGCTAGCGATATAAAGATGACAAAGACTTGATGTCTCTCATCAGAGTACTAACAATCTACGCGGCGAGAAAAGATGATTCACGAGCAGATCGATTTACTTACAATAATAAATTCAAGGCTGGTGGTTCTCCAAAACACAGCCGTGTTATGCACCAAATTACATCTGGGATTTGGCCTATCACCCATAGGGGTCTGAACAACCCATAGGATACAACTGAGATGTCCCAAAGTTCATTCCTTCTCTGCGTGGGGCTCTCAAAGCTCCGAAGGCACCAAGGAAAACGGAAGCCAAGGCCGCCACCTTCAAGTCTGACAGTCGTGAAATTGACCCGAGACTAGTCTCTAGTGGTGACCAGGAAACCATCAAGCCTGCACTCATCACGTTTATACTCAAAATAGAGGTAAAGAAATATGGTACGGGTTTGCGCAATACTACACTTGAACGCTGGCCAACAGTGCAGAGTATACTGGAATTAAAAGGGTTTGGATGCGCCATAGTTTAAGTCATGCACAGATGGATGTTCCCACATCCCCATCCCAGACCTCTGCCGAGCTCCATGTGTGCATGCGCTGTTCAGCGGATACCTCAAAGGGGTCTCAGGCTTAACGTCCAAAACTAAATTCTCGATGCTACCCACCCACCCCCTAAACTTTTTCTTCTACCAGGCTCCTTTCTTTTTTCTTAATCACCTACTCGGTTGCTTAAGCCAAAAACTTGGACTTATACTTGAAACCTGCCTCTCCTTCGTACCCCACATCCAAAACATGTCTCAGCTCTCTCCACCTCTCTCCCCTATCGCTGCCTCTCCCGGGGAAGCAATTCCCGTCGCTCCTCCGACCAGAGGTCCCAACCAGCCTCCGCCTTCCACACTTGCCCCTCCAATACCTTTTTCGCAGAGTGGCCAGAACAATGCCCTCATGTAAGTCAGGTCAGGTCACACCTCTGTTCAAAACCCTTCTTTGGCTTCCCATTTTCCTTGGGTTAACATCCAGACTTTCTACCAAGTCTCCCTTTGCTCTGGCACTAGCTTCCTTCTTGAGTGTCGCATTCTGATATCCTGTCTTGATGCCAGCTCTAACCACACTGGCTTTCCTTCCAACACTTTCCTACCATGGGCCACAGCAGACGTGGTTAGTTGCCCACTGCCCATCCACTTCCTGCCTTCCTCACTAGCAGAGTTGTGATTTTACTCAGGGCTTTCCCCTCCTCTACACTGTCACCTGTTTCACTTGGCCAACCATGATGATCCCATTTTCTTTGCCACTGACTAGTTTAGAAAAGACACTAGGGAGCTTGCTCTCCTGCACTTTCTCTCCACCATGTCAGGACACAGCAAGAAGGCAGCTGTCTGCAAGTCAGGAAAAGAGCCCTCATCAGGAACTGAATTTAGTTGGCATCTTGATCTTGGACTTTTAGCCTCCAGAACTGTGGGAAATATGTCTGTTGGATAAACCACCCACTCTGTGACATTTTGTTATAGCAGCCTGAGCTAAGACATCATGGTTTTAAATTGCTTATCCCAGTAATTCTAAGAAACATCTGTCAACATGTACTTCCTAGTAGCTATACAGATACCCTACCCCAAGTCAAAGACTTCAGGGAAATAATTATATATACAAACCCAAAGGGAGTCTATAGACAACAGTGCAGACCAGAATAGTGGTTCAGGGTTCAGAGCAGACGTAAAGGAACAACGAGAGGGCCAAAAAAGGGGCTATTTTTTCCCAGCCCCAGGGAAGATTTCTCTAGATGAAGAGTACCACCTTCAGTGCTTTGCAGGAAGGAGACTGGCCTACCATTTATTTTAGTACGCCTTTCATAGGCAAGCTGAGCAAGGCAGGACCTCTGATAAGAATTTTAATTGAGGATTTAGGGAGTCAGGGTGAATAACAGGGCCCATGTCCTACGTCTGCTTACCTGGGAATGCCCGTCTCCCTCAAAATAGTATACAAAATTGTGTGTGCATGTGATTTTATTAGGGGAGAGCGTCCATAACTTTTATGAGATTCTCAAGAGGATCTGTAACCTACCTCCCCCACAAAAGGATGACACTTCTGCAGAAGATTCACTTTGAAAGTGAAAGCACTATACAAGCGCAGTATCTTAGTTTTAGAGCTCAGACGATCCTGCCCTTTACCTATTTCCATAAATGAGAGTCCAATAGGCAAAGCATATTATAATGGATGAAATTCTCCTGTGATAATAGCAAGAATCTACAGGAGCTGTCGCCTAAATCCACATTAAACTGCAAAAGCTGCCCAGCTGAACGTAGGCCGGAGAAAGAGCATTTGCTTCCTGGATAATGAGGCGAAGCCCGTACAGGGGGTATGTTTCCAGCATTCCTGGGAGAGAACAGGATGCCACAAACTGTCAGAACTGTCTCCAATCACCGTCCCCTGTAGTCTTTCATTGTGTGCAGGGGGCTCCGTCTGCCACACTCGAGAATGTTCCCTTCCTTGGGGATGGGGAGGCCAGGAAATTCATTTTCTAGCAATTATAGAAACTAGTTGGCCTAAACCACCCATCTTAAAAGTATGTTTCATAATAAGCATTTGAAAGCATAACTGCAAAGAGAAAGTGTAATTTAAAAATAACTTCATAGTAGACTTAAGCAAAACAACTAAGATACAAAATAGAAATCCTGAAATAATTGCAACAAGCCTAGGGCCTAGAATTGCATTTCCTGGGTTATGAGGATAAGATGTCTGAGAAGTTGGAAATCCAAAGGCTAAATTTTGATTTTCATTACATTTTTTAAAATGATGACTTTTGGAGACACAGTAATATTTTCACAGCGGTTTGTATTCCCCTGAAAGTCGAGGAGGCACATGAAAAGAGGCTCAGTGTCACTAGCTATTAGGGAAGTGCAAATGAAAACCACGATGAGATACCACTTCGCACCCAGAAGGGTGGCTATCATCAAAAACGGGAAAAGTGACAAGTGCTGGAGTAGACGTGGAGAAACCGGAAACCCGTGTGCTTGCGCTGGGAATGTAAACGGTGCTGTCCCGTAGGAAAATGTATGGTGGTTCCTCAAAAATTAAACATAGAATTACCATGTGAACCAGCAACTCCACTTGTAGATACATCCTCAAAAGAATTGAAAGCAGGTATTCAAACAGATATTCATGCACCCATGATCACAGCAACATTATTCATGATTCCAAAAGGTGAAAACAACCCGAACATCAATGGACGAGTGGATGGACAGTGTGGTGTATCCATACGATGGAATATTATCATTCAGCTTGAAAAGGCAGGACATTCTGACACGTGCTACCACGTGGAGAAACTTGAACACATTACACTATGTGAAATAAACCTGTCACAAAAGGACAAATATTATATATGATTTCACTTATATGGCTACCCTAGAGTAGCCAAATTCTTAGAGACAAAAAGTGGAGTGCAGGTTCCCAGGGGCTAGGGAGGAAGGTAAAGGGAGTTCTTGCTTGGGGGTGCAGAGTTTCCATTTGGGGTGACGAAAAAGTTCTGGAAACGGACAGTGGTGATGGTTGCGCAACACTGCGAATGTAGAATACTGAATGCCACTGAACTGTACCCTTAAACATGGCCGGTGATAAATCTTGTGCTATGTGCTTTTTGCCACAATAAATAAAAGGTGGGGGGTGGCGCTGGCCAAGAAGCCCGGGCGGCGGCAGTACTCACAGGATATAGGCGATCACCCCGATGGACCAGCAGTCGACCGCTTTGCTGTAGGGCTTCTGCGCGAGGACTTCGGGAGCTGTCGAGAGAAGAGACACAGCCTGACAATTTAAATGCTGAAGATCGTTTCTAGGGTTTTTTTTTTTTTTTCTTTTTTCTCTGCCATTCATTCAGGCTGAACTTTCTGTGGGTGTGAAAATTGAGCAGAGAGAGAGATGACCCATTGTATTTTAATATTTGTTGGCTTTTTTAATTAGAAAAAAAATGAATGCATTGTGTGTGTGTGTGTGTGTGTGTGTGGGTGTGCGTGCGCGTGTGTGCGCGTGTGTAAGTGGAGATTATTATCAATCCAATTCAATCCATCAACAAACATGTACCAGGTGGCTATTTCAGGGCAGCGCTGAGTGCTACAGCTCAGGCCAGGCTGACAGACAGGGAATGCTCCGTTTGGGGTCTGGAGTATGTTATATGTTGCTTCACATCAACTCAGGGAAGCATTTCTGGCCTCTGCACAGCACCCCGATGGGGGAAGCCCGTCCCCCGGCCCGTCCCCAGCCTTCACGGGGCTTAGAGTGCAGCGGAGCGGAGGGCTGGAGTCTTGCCTTGGGAACCCTGCCTCAGGCCTGCCCTCAGCTCCTCTGAGGACTGCGCTGGGCTGTCGGTCAGCACTCGTCGCATGCTCTCATCTCATCCGTGAAGCGGGAAAAACCCTACTTCATCTTGCTTTCTCAGTCCTAAAGCGCGACTGTTTGGAGTCAGCCAATCCAGGGGTCTGGGCTCATTTCGTGCTATTCCCACACTCCCTGTTCCTGGCCTTCTGGCTGCTGCCGGTGGCGGCTACCCAGCTGGTGTCTGGCGACCAGTGGTGTCTGGCATAGTTGGCACTCAATACATATTTGCACAAAGTGTAATTATATACAAGAAGAGGCAGTGAATCTTATTCACAAGTAAAATCTCCTTTCTCCCCCGCCAAAAAAAACACAACTGATGAGGTGTCTTTAGCACAGACTTTCCAGAAAAATTAAAAAGGTAGAGAAAATGAAAATAGCTATAGCTGATAAGGTACTTGTCACATGCTGAATTATGTCCTATGAGCTTTGGATGCATCAAAACTCACCCCAACACTCCTTGCAGGGAAGTGCTATTATCACAATCATCATTACTCCCAAATTATGGTGGGGACACAGAGACACTGAGAGGTCAAGTAACTTGGCTAAAGTGACCCAGCTGGAAAGTGGCTTTCACACCAACTTCCTTTCAGAAGGGACATACCCTCTATTAAATACCTGTATGAGCTGGGTCTCGGGCTAGTCATTCACAAACATTTTCTACTGTGATCCTTTCAACAACTCTGACAGTTGTCATGAAGCCTCAGAGAAGTTAAGTAACTTGTCCCACATCACACGGCTAGACAGGGAAGAGCTGGGATTTGAAACCAGGTCAACCTGACTCTTGCCCTTGCTCTTCCTACTAGAACATACTGTTTGTTGAGGTGAGAACTTCCTCAATCCAGAAGAAAAAAGTCCTTTTTCAGAAAAACTAACAGGGAATTAGTTCACTCATTCTCTCTTTCATTCTGTTGACAATGAACACCTTCTTGAGCAAAAATGGGAGGGTACACAAACCATTGTTGAACGTCTCTGCCTAAGAGAGTGAGAAATATTTAATACAATCCACAGATAATCCCCCAAAGTCTAATCTTAGGTTTCAGTCCCCATTTCCTCGAAACTCCTTATCAGATTTTTATTTTTTTTAACAAGAGCAAACTAAATAAGTTTTGCATGTCCTTTCTTTGCTATGTTCACTCTCAATGTAGCAGCAAAAGGAAAGACGGAACTATAAAGCCAGCGAAGGGACTCAGGGATTGGAGCAGCAGCCCTCGGGAGTTGGGAGCTGGCTCTCTTGAAGTTTCCTCCCCCCACACCTGCTAAGGAGCGTATTTATCGACTCTTCTCTTACGGGAACTGACAAGAGGGAGCCATTTACCACAGTAAATGTCTTTCTGATTCAGGAGGCGTGCTCTCCCTGAGCTGGCACCCTGGTCTGAGTGGGCAACGAGTGCCGTCGGCGTGAGAAGTCTGCAAGGAGACCCAAGTGCCAGCCTTGTGGCCCGACAGACAGTTTACGAGAGGCTCAGAAGCCTCGTGAGGCAGCACCTGGCCGGCTCCCCCACCTCCTCCGAGCGGATGGCAGGTGTCAGGAGGGCAGAGCCACGCTGGCGGGGTCGAGGCCCTGGGTTCCGGGTCACAGGGCTCTGCGGGACTCTTCAGTCGGCCTGGCTGGGCCACTCCTCAGAACCAGATGTCAAATGGGGCAGAGGCCCTGGGAGCTCAGGGCAAACTTGACAGCACAACTTCATGTCCCTGCCAGGTGGCCAAGGGTGACAGATACACAAGAAAGGTCCACTCACCCAAATCCCATAACACATGCGCCTCCTGTGACTCCCACTGTAGCTCACGCAGCCTTTACCGTGGCGCGAACTACACCGTCAAATGCCAGACCTCCCGCAGCTGGAGACAGGACATTGCTCTAGTCTCTGAATGTCCAGTGCTAAGCACGTTCTGGTCGGTCACCACTTGGTTACTTAACTGAACCCAACCTAGTCACCACACACGCCATCATTTCTAGAGGAAAATGTTTTCCAAGTGTCATACAACTGAGTTACAAATAAACTTAGCTGCCATAGCTACTACTTTTAGTGAGTAGGTACAGGAAAAAAAAATCAGAGAAGGGGCGATAATGAATTTTGGAACTGTCATTTGGAAAGTTACCAGCATTAGGTAAAAGCAGGATCGTGTGCTAAATACCTTCCCATAAACAAATGATTTCTATCAAGGATTGTGGGGAGAAAAGAAGCAGAATTTGCCCTAATTCTGTGTGTATGGATGTTTTTGTCACTCACGTTACCCTCCTTTTAAAATCTTTTTTTTTTGTTTGTTTGTTTATTTGTTTCTTGTTTTCTATAGGCCTTTTAAAATCTTTTCACAAAGGGGTTTCAAAATTACTTATTAGGTTTAGGGCTAAGGGCAGAAAAAATATTTTGTTATGTGATCTCTCAGAACCTCCTTCCTGATCAGATCTTGGATGCCATTAATTCAGCTTTCTTTGCTATTCCTGATAAAACAGTAGCTCATTAGCTGATTTCATTTACACTGGCAAATAAAAGTTAATCTCCATGAAAACTGCTCAGCTTCAGCAGAATGTCCCATGAGCCATCAGAGATCGCCACGGACTGACGTGGCCCTCCTTGGAGTTCAGGCTTAACTCGTGCTATTTATAAAATACTAGGTTTAGAATTTAAAATAATTGCATTTACTACTGTGAGACTCACTACCAACCCACTTACGGAAAATTCCACTTGGTGGGAAATGTCGTCTATAAACCAAGCTATTTTATACTGATTTAGAGAAAGTATTCTTGGTAAAGGGAAACACTCCAGAGATTTTTTTTTTAAAGAAAAGAATTTCAGAAACCTTTCATCTTGTTTTAAAAACAATTAAACTGCTGATTTTCCTTACTGAAAGGAGAGAGAAGAAAAAGGCTTCCCCACGTGGAAATGGGAAGGGAGAGAGCAGCTGTCTTGTGCGGGGGTGGAGGGTCGTGCCGTGACCAATGTTCACGCTCTTATAAAGTGGAAGGAGAATTTTCCCTTTCCCTGGGGGCGCAGGGATGTGCCAAGGAGCGGTTTCTGCAGAGAGGGTGGAGGAAACTGAGAGGCCCTCACACTGTTATGAAGTTCGTGTTCAAGGTGATCTGTGCCCCTTCGTGGACGTTTGTTCTCCCTCTTGGTCCTTCAGAGGTGACCATCTCCCGTGGTGGAGGACGGAGTCACATCAGGAGGAGGCAGCCCTGATGCTGGAAGATAAAAGCTAGGACGGTCCGGAACCAACGGGACCTGGGTGGCGCTTCTCCCTTTATTCCGTTACTTCATCAGTAGTTACCGAGCGGCCCCCAGGGGCTGGGTCCCCGGCAGGCTTTATGGGGTGGACAGGCAGACCTGTCCCCACCCCGTGGTGCTCTGCCCCGATGCGGAGACACAACCTCAGAAGGGACCAGGCACCGAACGTGGCTGCCAAAGAGAATGGGGCTGAGACAGGAAAGATCGTCCTAGAATGAGAGAGATGCTTTTGATTTTTAAGTTAAACTCTGAATAAAACTGAAAATGTAGAACTTACTCCAAATAAAACTCTGTTACCTCCGATCCAGCACGGACTCAGGGGACAGGATTACAGACTGGGCTCCGTGGAGAATTTATTACCTTTCTGTGCCTCGTTTCCTGTCTTGAAGGGCATCCGCCCCTCTGTGCTAGAGTTACGGCTTCAAGGAAGACAAGAATTTGAGCTCCGTGGAGCTGCTGCAAGTCATCCTGCATCTTAAGGAACATCATTAGGTATCTGTGTCCAGGACAGACACTTGGATCATAGCCAGCCTTCCTGTCCTGGAGGAAGGTGGGAGGAAACACAGCTCCCTGGCAGGTAGATGAGTGGAAACTCCACTAAATCAAATGGCAACAGTTTCAAAGAGTTTATGATACTGTGTGTTGCTTTAAACAGACATATATGACATTTCTACCCAGCAGTGGCCTGTTCAGAGACAGTAAATAAAATTCTGAAGATCGAGGAAAATGAAATTTAGCCTTTGTGTGGTTAGAACCGCAGACACACATCTCAGGGGAGGATTTGGCCTCAGCAAGAACCCCGTCACGATGAGGCGGTGACACTGAATGCCCGTCATCAGGTCTGCTTCCTGTGGGCAGTGGGATTTTCAGCAGTGGGGGATCAAAAAAGAAAAAAGAATCAGATAGTCGGGGGCTTTCCTGTGAGCACCGAATAAACACTTGCTGCTTCACCTAGGTTTGGAGCATTGTAATCTGGATTGCTGGCAAATAAAAATACGGGCGAAGTGCAGACTCGTTCCTTGCCTGTGGTTTGTCTTCTACCCAAAGTCTCAGAAGAGGAGTAGGAGGCTCTTGCGCTGGCTCCGGTCTCTTTCTGCTGGTGCAGATTCCTTTGCTCTTTCTAATCCTTCACCTAGAGCCGTAATTTACTAAAAATGTCTTGGTATGGAGCAGCTCACTCTGATCTTCCCAGTAGCCTCGGATCTCACCCCAGGCATGAAAAGTCCGCAGGAGGGCACCATGCTGGTTTACAGTCACCGTCCTGCTCTGAGCTGGGGTCACTGCTCAAATGCTACCAAAGCCAAAGCACGGCTGGTGGCTGGACCGAGGCTAAGGAACAGGAGGAGAGTAGAAGCTGGGAGGGCAGGTGGGGTTGTGAAATGTGGGGGGACTGGAATTCAGTGGGACGAAGGAGTCCTGAGGAAGAGGAGGCATGTGGCGACAAACCATCCCGCTGTGTGGTCCTGACAGGTTTGTGGCCACAGGTGATGGCTCCTTTGCACTTGGGCCAATCTTTTCTTCTGAAATCTGACAAGAAGTGACACTTCAAAATTAGGACAACTGCTCCAGTCATTCCAGCGTTTGGGTTTTTAATTATTACAAAGTAAAAAAGAGCGAGTTATGAAATGCTGCCTTCCTCCCTTCCACAACAAAACGGTCCCAGTTTGGAAACCGTGAACTCCGCCCCACATCAAGTATTTAGAGAGGAGTCACAAAGAAATTCCAGAAGCAAGAAAAGTGCTTTAAAACTACTGTGTTAAGAGTGATTTTGTGGGGCTGTCCACGTGGGCTGGGGGCTGGGTTTGGTCACCCACGTGCTAATGAGCTTCCTGTCCCCTGTCCACATTCACCACGTCCAGTCTCCTACTTAGGGGTCCTGTTCTCTAGCAAGTGGGATCTGGCCGTGGCACGCAGGGTGACAGGATGTTCGCGGTGGGCTGTCCCCGAGTAGCTCCTGAGAAAGGAGAGAAAATTCTTATGTGGATCCTCCGCCTATGCGTCTGTCCCTGTATGACAATTTCTCAGTTATATAAAGTCCTGTTTCAACACTAACAGGCTGAGAGGATGAGAGCGATGATGTAATGCTTACAGTCACGGACCAAAATATGATATTTAAGTGAGAAATAAATAGAAAGCAAGCTCTGCAGGGGGGAGCTGCCACAGTGAGGAGGAGCTGCGAGAGAGATGAGAAGAATCACAATCTCTTAGAGGACGGGAGTGGGTGACGCCCATCAACTGAATCTGAATTCTTGTCTGTGCTGAGTAAAGATGGGGAAAATGGCAGTCGGTATCCTTGACATGTGGATATTTACATACTTAAAGGATGCTAAGTCACAAGTCTGCAGAAACACATAATGCTAGAACCAGAAAAAATTGTTGAGGACATTTAGTCTGGCATGTTCATTTTGTGTACAAGAAGCTGGGAAGCCAGGAGTTTAAGTGAGAGGTTCAGGCCTCCCCGTGTCTAACCTGTGGCAGAGACATGCAAGGCACGTGCATTCAAGTCCCTCTGCTGTGACTGCGACCAAGTAGAGGCTGGGTAGCCGTGAGGATGTAGGTGCTCGTCCCAACACTGTGCTGGCTGGGACCTCTGGTTTCCAAGAGTTCATCATAATCTCAGGTCCCAGATCAAGTTCTAAAAACACAGCAGTCCCAGAATTAAGAGCCTCCCTTCCTCTAACTGGGTGAGAAAAATATGCTGAGAATGGTGCCCAACTGTTCTCCATCTCCATTTCGAGAAGAACAAGATGAAACATGTTTAGAATATTTTAGGCAAGTTAAGGCAGAGCTAAACCAAAGACGTCTGCCAGGCTGGTCCGGGCAACACTGCACGTGAGCTCCGGAAGGAATCGGGGGTGACTCTTCCCCGACGGCCTCAGTAACAGAGCCGTCGCCTCCACCCAGAACCAAGGTGTAGCTCTGCTTACAAACGCAATGTGGACCAGAGGGAAGTGCTCCTCCTACTTCTGAGTGACATCCCTAACGGAATAGCGTGATCGTGGCTGTGCACGCCAGATGAAACACTGCAAAGTGATGAATCATCACTCAACAAGGCTCGATGGAAAAAAAATTCGCACTTTTCTCAAAAACATCACACAACAGTGAAAGCCTCCACCCTCTTTCTAAAGTGAAGTTTAGGATTCCCAAAATCACCCTGCCAGGGAGGGAGCAACGTGCTTGCCCTTCTCTTGGGAGACACTTTGCCATTTGATCTATAGACAAAGGCTGGGAGTTCTTTTAAAATAGTTTAATTTTCTTTCTGAAACCAGGGGAACTACACCCACAGCATCTGAGTGATCCTATCAGCATGCAGATGGCAACGTTAAGAAATAAAACACATAAACAGGCGTCTATTTGTCATCTCTTATCCATGACATGATTTATACGGATGCTTTCGGTCACTTACGACCCATATTCAGTGAGTCAAGAGAATCCATTAGGACATTTTAATTAATGCAGCTGAGAGGGCAACATAAGTAATTTTACTAACCTTGTTAGCCCTCCCTTCTACCTCTTATTAGCAACACCAAGGGGAATGTTATCCTTGACTCAACTAGATAAATCCCAAATCCCAGTCAATCCTGTATTCACGGCCACCATGTTACCCTGCGGAGCTACTTTCCACCAAACAGGCCCATCATTCCTCCTCAATCCCCACTGAGTCCGTCCTTACACCGGCCCTCTCTCCAAGCCAAGAGTCTGCTCACTTCCCCCAGATCCTACACGAAGCAACCAGGACTCCAGCCTCTCTCCCCCTGCTCCTGACCTCTCCTGTCTTTGCCCGAGTTCTCCTCTCCCGTCGAATCCCACTTCTCCATGCATATTGCCCTGGCCATTCCAGCCCCAGATGGTCCTCGCGGGCCGGTACTGTAATGTTGCGACACGCTGTCCCATCGCTCTGCACTGCCCACCTGCCATGGCCTGTCGCAGAACCTCTTGGTGCTGACAGAGCCAGCCCCGTGAACCACCTGCAACTCAGCGATGCGGACGGACAGATGCCCACCCTCTCCTGCGCTCAGTGACGTGAAGCTCTGTCTCCACGGGCCACGGCTCCTTAGAAAGGATGTTTAAAATCGGGGCAACTGCTACATGTAAAAGGGTGAAGTTCAAAGTGCTTAGATTGCTGTTGCCTTCTCCTAAGGCACCACACACATTGGGATGCTTGGGGAACACAGCCTTTTTTTTTTCATTGTTTCTTCATTATTAAAGAACTCATATAAATTGAAGTAATAACTTGGTGCTGGCAGAATTAACTGTTCGGCTGAACAGTCATTTAGATAATAGTCAGACAATGATTCCCAAATTGAAACTAATACTTCTACCTGGATAGAGTATGAACTAACGCATAAAGTTGTGGATTGTCGTGGGTGCAGTGGAAGCTTTTCCTCACTGTGCATTCACACATTTCTTTCTAAATCCAAAGACAACGTGCAAGGCTGGGAACAGACAGCGTCTCTCCACTCCTGGTTTAAGCACAGGGGACAGTGCGGCCCCAGAGTTGGGAGCAGGAAAACTGTCCCCTCCCTTCTCTCTCACAGCTGCGGAAAGACACACGGGAATGGCGCTGGTCACTTAACACTACCTCCTTCCTTTCAGGGTGGCTCGCTCGCTGTTCTCATGAAGCAAGGCTGTCATTGTCTGCATGACAAGAATTCAGCCTTAGTCTCCATTTTCCAAAACTCTCTTCTAACCGACAGACCTCACTTGTGCCCTCTCCCTGCTTTTGGGCTTTTGCACAAGCCGGCTATGCCACCTGGAAGGCTGTCCTCTAACTCCCACGTGGCGGCCTCTTCTCGTCACTAAGGCGAACGCCCAAGTCTCCCCTGTCCTCTCAGCCCAGTCCTCATTCCTCCTCACCCTGGCTACGCACTGGCTTTATTTTACTACGCCCTCGGTTTTATTTTCTTCCTAGCACTTATGATCTGAAATGACCTGTTCATTTCTCTTTGTTTGTTGTCACTCCAACTAAACCCCAGACTCCATGAGGGCAGACACCACCATGTCTGTCTCGTTCCCGGTCTCGACCCCAGGGCCTAGGACAGCACTGGGGACACAGCGGCAACTTGACGTGCATTTGCTGAATGAATGACACACTGATGTAAATGAAGATCTTGAAATGGTCACAACAGTTCCAATGGCCTTTCTCCAGGTCCCCAGAAGACAAAAGACCAATCTCAGTACCCAAGTGTTCAGACCCATCAGCAGACTTCTCTGCATTTTGTATGTTTAGGACATAGGACCTGGGTTATGATTTTAGGAAAAAGTTTAGTGCTTGGTGTTGCCAGGACAGACCAGGGTTGACTGATTCATGAGAGTGACCTTGTCAAGGTTTGAACCAGGTTCCTAATATCAATATTTTCTTCCTGGCTGCTTCTATGTCAAAAGTTTGAATGTTTTATTGTGTGTGCACCTCATTGTTATCTCAGTCTCAATATAAATCATCTGATAAGAGAGATACACAATATCTCTGGGATTGGAATCTGTGGATTCATCTGAATTAACTCCCAGCCTCCAGCCAGGTCTGCCACCAAATCCAGTGGGATTTCTCCCCAGCTGTTCAAAAGTTTTCAGGGGAAATCACTTCCCTGATAACTCATTCTAGCATCTCTCAATCTTTTTATTCTTTGTTCAGGGAAATGAAGGCAGCTGTGATCACATGCCAGGCTCAAACGCTAAAGACTGATGGAGCTGACACACGGCGACAGAGACACACACACACACACACACACACACACACACACACACACACACACGAGCGCACACGCGCTCTGTCCTTACCGACATAGCCTGGGGTCCCACAGGCTGTGGACATCACATCTCCTTTGCCCTCCATTTTTGACAATCCAAAGTCACTGATCATTATTTTGGACTCCTCATCTTGACTGTAGTACAACAGATTTTCAGGCTAAAAAGAAAATAATCAAACAAATTTACAAACTCCTTTAAAGCTGGGTTGATTGTGGAAGACTCACCCAACCACAAGACCTAACAAGGGTGGGGGATTTGTGCTAAACTGACTCAGCAAGAATTCTGCTAAAACTGGACCTTTCAGAGCCAGAGAGCGGGCCCTAGTCAGAAAGCAGACTCAAAGGAGCCCGACTCAAGTCTTTCAAAACAAAGAGCCTTTGTCAATGTCCAAGTCCTTGGCCTGCCTTTAGCAAGAATCCCTGACCCCTAATCTCTCAGTCATTTTCCATCCACCAGCCTCCTACCTCCATATCCTTCCTGGGTTCTAAATTCCCACTTTGCTGCCTTCAGAGTTGAGCTCAATCTCTCTCCTCTATTGCAATAGTCTTGAATGAAGGCTTCCTCTCCATTTTAACAAGTGTCAAAATAATGTTGTTATTTAACAGAACGCAAAGAAAAAATGCTATTTATCCAACCAAGATAATAACACAACAAGGGATGGCTTTTAACAGTCACAGCGACACTAATTCTGTGGACAAAGCAAGACATCAGAAGAAAATTGAATGTATGCTGAAGGATGCTTTCAATGAGTTTTTAAAGAAAGTAAAATGGCCAATCAATAGTGGAAACAGGAATACCCATAATGCTTAGCAAATAAGGGGAAATGCTCTAATCCTGAACTGCATGTGACTTATGTTTTCTCTGAATGTTTAGAGATTATCCTTTGGTAAACAATAAGGACCCAATCATGAGTGCTAGAGAAGACTTTGTTTTTGTATCTGATTTTTAATCCTTGTCCCAAGACTTCTGCAGCTGCGGAGGTGGGTAAGAAGGAATGGAAAGTAAGTGATTTTCTACTGCTAAACAAGGCTTCATCCAGGCAAGGGATTGCCCAAGGGCCAAAACTATCTGCACATTCCCACTATAAGAGATTCATCTGGGTTAATTAAGTGGTCTTTTGAAGAACAATTGCCGCCAAGGAGGGTTAAATCAACAACTGGCCATTCATCGTTTAGATCAATGCTTTTCATTGTCTCAAGACTAAGTAAAGACAGCAGGGCTTTCCCGGGGATGGGATGGCCGGGTGGGAGGTGTGCGGGTGGGGGCTGCAGGGACCACCTTGCCCACACTATACTGCAATTCTTCCTGGGGTCCTAAGAGGCCCAGGATTCACTAGAAAAATTATTTTTCTGTATATCGTGGCATGTTTGCAAGATAATTGGTGGCCAACAGCTGAGTTGAAATATCAATCCTAACCCTTTATAATAATCTACCTACCAAGATTTTAAAAGATTTGAGTCAACACACTTCTGGTATAGTGGATGTTATACATAATCACATTCCAAATTCAATGATTCTCAAATGGGAACAATTTGCTCTCCAGGGGGACATCTGGCAATGTCTAGGGACATTTTCGGTTGTTCCAACTCCAGGAGTAGTACTGCTTCACACCCTGGAGTGCCCAGGACCGTCTCCCACAACAAAGGATCACTCAGACCCAAAGGACGGCAGTGCAGGGCTGAGGAATCCTACTCTAACCCCAGGTGGCAGCAGTAGGCCCTGCCTCTGTCAGCCCCTTTATTTCGAAAAAAGAACAACTGACTGTCTCTAGTAGCTTCCGGAGAGAGAAGGAGGTCGATTTGCAGGTGGGTGGCGGGGCGGCACCCCGGATTGTGCGCTAATCTTCAGTTAACGTGATCACACTCTCTATTGCTCTGTCCTAGATTATACGGGTTGTTTTAATTTTCTCAGATGTTTATAAAAATTTAATAGTCAAATTTCAACTTCCTCCCCTATAGATCCCACTCCTTTGTGCCTCTGAAAAGAGGTCACAAAAAAGCCCTAAAACGGCCATGTTCTTTCCACAATTACAAGCCTGGTGATCTTAGAGCTCTGCAAGGTGGGAGCTGCAAGAACTTCTCCAAAATCGCCGTGAGGGAGTGAGAAACTGTACCTCCCATACAGCCAATCTCCCCTTAAACGGGGAAATAAATGCTGCTCCTCCTGGCTACAGCCTATCTGCTTAGAAATTATGTTTCTAATAAGTACAGACAGCCTATCACACCACATCTCTGTCGTCACCACACTAACTTGTTCAGAGAGAGCTGCCTGGTGAGTTCCGGAAGCGCAGAATTGGTATCCGCGGGCATAAGAGGACAGAGAAGGCCCTGCTGTCTGGCTGGCACAGAGGGGCAGGTAGGCTGAGCTAGCTCCTACCCAGCTCTCTGAAGGGCCTCCAGGCCCTGGACATCAGCGAATGCGGCTTCCAGCCATGTCACCTGTCCGGAAGCCGGCAAAAGGTGAAGGCTGTAAGAATCCCGCTGGTGTCCCCAAATACCCTCGTCTAGTGGTTCTCCAAGAGCAGTTCCCAGACCAGCACCCCCACTGCCTGCGGACCCAGTAGAAACACAAGTTCTTAGGCTGCACTGGAGACCCATGGAATCAGAGCCCCGGGGTGAGGCCAGCAGTCTGTTTTCATAAGCCCTCTAGACAATTCTGATGAGTGCTAACATTCGGGGGCCGCTGTCCTCATCAGTGCAGCACGGTGACATGGAGAGAAAACTTAACAGTGAGTCCTCAGGAAAGGAAATGCTAGACCAGTGTATCCCTTCATACCCGGGAGCAGATAATAAGCAGGTGCTGAAACTCTGTTTTGACAAATGTTGACGATTGGTTCTTTAACTTCAATTTCCCACGGTTGTGTAAGGCATGGCTTCAGTGCCACACGATCCTTGTGTTTACAATGGGAGTGGCTGATGCACACGTGCCACGGTGGAATCTCTGTCCTAACTGGCGCAGGAAGCTCTGGGGACTGGATCTGCAGCCACGTTACAGCCCTGGCTCTGCTTTTCACTGTTTCCCAAGTTCATGTGTGTGAGATCTGCTCTTCCGTACTAGGTGTGAGATCCCTTTGGTACCGTGTGTTTGGTATCTACCTTTCGGTAGCCACATAGACTTGAGGGCAGGGACGTCATGCTAAGGTGCCCACGTAAGGCCCAGATCCTTCAGTGTTACGGGGTGAAGGGTCCATCTGCCAAAACCTTATAAGGAAAAGATAGGAGAGGAACGTGCAGGGCACCGGGAGAAGGCTGCAGTTGTAGCTCTTTCAGCCCATCTGTCCCGTTAAGCTTGTTTCCCTCCTTTCTCCTCTCATGCTGTTGGACTACTCTGACCCTTCTTCTCTCCGGTGTGTTGTGCTGAAAGGGCGCTGGAACTGGGAGAAGGCTCTCAAGAACTGCACTAGAAGGGGTTTCTGGAGTCCATATATCATGAACAGAACTACCTCTCACATGGGCTTGAAGCAATCTACAATCTCCCTCCCTGTGGCCCGTTGGCTACATAATGGTTATAAAATCTCATAAACAATGGCCAGCATATTGACCTCCATCTTTCTCCAAGCTACTTCTGGGTCCCAAAGGCCCTGATGACATTCATTCCACCCATGTCTGCAACAAAGCAGCCCCGCTCCTCCCCGGGGACCAGTCCTCGCGGGCAGGTGCACCGTCGCTTCGACAGAGCCTGGAAGATGTTGCTAAGCGACGTCCTCACCTTGAGGTCCCTGTGGACGATGCCCATTCTGTGGAGATAGTACACGGCATCCAGGACCTGGCGGATTAGAGTGCTGGCATCTTTCTCTGTGTAAAATCCCTTCTCCACTATCCGATCGAACAGCTCTCCCCCGGATACACTGTTTAAAAGAAGAAGAAATTAGAAGTTTAAGAGGATCTGTTGAATTGTTCAGGGAAAAACATCAATAGGAGCTTTCAATGTAATAAAAGAGTCAAACTTTGTTTCAAAAATGAGTCTGTTTTCCAATTAGATTTTGCCCTACCTGTTCCCTAAAAGCTACACCCAGGAAGTGTTTCTATGTCATGACAGTACAAATGCCCAGAACCAAATAAAGAAAATAAAAACAAACCAGGACCCACAGACTAGCCAAGCCTGAGAAGTCTCTCCTGGTCTCGGCCTCTGTTCTGCTGTGATGATATACAATTAAACTAACTTTGCTGAATATCACCATCGTCAGAGACGGGGAGCTGACACTGGGTGAGATGTCGTCTTTGCATGAGCGAGGACTAGCCTTAAATGACGGGGGAGTGTTGTGGGCAGAGCACTGCCCTGCCAACAGCATGTCTGGGTTCTTGACCAGGTTCTGCTCCTAATGTACTAAGTTCTGAGCACGCTGGGAATCCTTAGACGTCGGTCCTTCATCTGTCAAATGAGGGGATTAATCTAGTCAACCATTTTCAACAGTGGGGAGGAGCATGCCTGTGGAGCTATCAGAACTTCACGGCCACTTGTGACTTACAATAAATAAGAGGGAAAGAAATGACACACTATCACATTGCTTTGCTTTGTTTCGGTGACAATATTTCATTTTAATTTGCCATAAACTTCAGATTGCATTTAACATTTTTTTTGCACTTATCAAACTGGGGAATAGGTTGGCAAAGGCCAAGAAGCCCTGGTGGACAACATCTACAGTGCCTTTCTGCTCTGATATTTTACCCTGCTCTGCATCTAAAGAATAATGGAACTGTATAACCCAGAATAGAAACGACCCAACTAGTGCTCTTTCAAATAATTAAGCCACCTTGGAAATTAACTTCCAGATATATTACTACTATTGAAAAAAAAAAGACACACTTTCCCGAAACAACATGAAACAGATTTATTTGAAATATTAAAATCTTAAAGCAGTTTTAAAAACAACTTTTACAGCTTTAATAGAGTAAAAGGCCCTCACAGTAACACACAGACATACACAAACACACAAAGATAGGATTCATTTTCTGCAAGTCATAGCTATTAATGTGCAATAACTGATCCACTGAAATCTTCTTTTAAAAAAACTAATAAAGGAAAAAAAAAACCCACCGCAGCTATAAAAGGCCTATGTGTCAGTCTCTTCTGTTACCCACAGTCATTGCAAGCAATATTGTGCTTGAATAATGTTTCATTTCCAAAGCAAACTGACAATCTGGATAAGAAAGAAAAGGTGCTCCGGAGAAATAAAAAGCAATTCAAAGAGTGAAAAGAAATGGAAATGACTGAGAAGAAACTATATTTTGATGACCATGTTCTCTAAATGACCCATCCTCAGGTAAGCCAGGATCCCAAGACAGCCCTTCTGCTACCAAGTTCTCATCATTCCTCATTTTTCTAGAACCTTCCCTCGAGGAGTTTTGATGTCTGAAACTTTGCAGAGTTGGAGGATGTACTGCAAGAGATAGGCTGCTGCTAGGGGTAAGGTGAACGTGGGTACCCAGGAAGCATTCACATAATTATTTATTTGCACACTCATTTGACATTTACCAGGTGCCCATTATGTGCCAGTGACCAGACCATGCGCAGTGGGTGGCGATCGTGGTGGCATTGGCTGTGAAGGAGGAAAAGTCTGTTTTGATTGTGTCTTTCCCCATCTACCACTGTCTACTTTCCAATAAGGGCATCCCTCACTGGTGTTCCAGTGCTTTCCACCTGCTCTCCTCAGCAGCTGCCAGAGGACCTCAGGCAAGAATGCTCACCTCCTCCATGGTCCCCACCACCTCCTGCCCTAGTATTCCCAGACCCAAACCTTGCCCAATCCTCTGTCTCCCTCAAAACTGATCTGTCCTGCTTCCCATGCTCTTGCTCTTTTCTGTTATGTGATATATAAGGCATGCACAAATTCTACTGAATGAAAGTATTCGCACCGCAACAGGGTGGCAATGCAGTGAAGACTGACGCAGCAATACCAGAGGATGGTATGTATTGTCACCGGGTCTCAATGCTCTGTACATTTAATACTTTGCTTCTTAAATTTCAAATTGCACCAGGGCTCTATTTTTCCGAACATTGCTCAGAAAGAATTTGGTTTCCTTAGTAACCAAGGCACATGGGGAAAAGTTTAGAAACCCGCCACTAAAGAAATATGACAATACTAATAAAAATATCTTAAATTTGCAAATCATTGTATACTTTTCAAAAAAAAATATCTCCTTAAGCATGCATTTTAAAAAACCTACTGCTATGGACTGAATTTTTATGTCCCCTAAAATCATACATTGAAGACTTGACCCCCAGTGTGATGGTGTTTGGAGGTGGAGGTCTTTGGAAGGTAACTAGGTTTAGATGAGGTCAAGAGAGTGAGGCCCCGGTAATGAGATTAGTGCCCCTATGAGAAGAGGGAGGCCAGAGCTCTGTCTCTCCCACGTGAGGACATAGCAGGAAGGCTGCTGTCTGCAAGTCAGGAAAGGAGCCCTCACCTAATCTGAGCATGCTGGCACCCTGATCTCAGACTCTTGCATCCAGAACTATGAGAAAAGAAATTTCTGCTGTTTAACCCAGTCTATGGTATTTTCTTATGGCAGCCTGAGCTAAGACACTTATTTGTGAGGGAGACAGGGCCAGGTCTTCTGTTCCAGAATCACTGCTGGGTAAATAAGTTTGCAATCATGGCGAAGTGCGTGTCTCATTCTCATGCTGGCCGACATGCTTATGCTGGGCGTTGGACTGAGGAGCGTAGTGCCAGGTTGCTTTCTCGAGTCAATAACCTTCCACGGCAAGCCCCCAATGTGCACGGTTAAAGCTCCACGTTAGAGAGGAAGTTCCCCATTTAAAACATGCAAAGCATCAGAATAAAGTTAGAAGGGACAGGGGGACAGGTGATTGGGGAAAAGGAGTAGAATCATAATAATAGACCAATAAATAAAATGAATCAATGGTAGCTATTAGGGGAGACGCTCAGCTTGGTGGTTGGGGATAGAGATAGGGAAAGATAAACTGGCTGCCAAAGATTAAGGAAGCAGAAGATTGACGAGATGGTCAAAAATTCTCTATTCTTCTGGATTCCAATCTTGAGATTTACCTGGGATAACCTGCCTTTGCCTTGAACTTGGGTTTGCTCAGTCTCTAATATTCCTTGCCTATGACACTGTACTGCTATCATATTGTATGTGAATTTCAAATATGCAAATGTGAAATAGTTTGATATGATCATCTCAGTAAAATTCCACTTATTTGCAAAATTCTAAATAATGCAAATTTCTTCAACTTAAAAAATAATTGTCAAGAAATATAACATCATTTCAAAGTTGCTGGAACAAGGAAATAGCAAGCTCTGACCACACAGTTGTACACAGCAACGCAGGATAACTTTGCAATGCGTCCTTTGTTAGTACTGGGCCAACTGGGCTGTTGTTTATATGCACTTCAACTTCTCCATCTGATTTTGGTAGATATCCTATTATCTTAAAATTTACTGCTAGTTATAATTTAAAGCATTTTATGTCTTTTTTAAAATTTCAGAATATTACAGGGGTACAAACGTTTCGGTTACATGAATTACTTTTGTAAAGTTTGAGTCAAAGTTGTGTGTCCATCACTCAGCTAGTGTGCACTGTACCCGTCAGGTGTGGATTCACACATCCCCCAAATACTTTATGTCTTATCACAATATCAACTATGCATTGATTAAAATGTGGCACTTGTGACTTGTGCTAATGCTGGAACGTGTGCTCTAACAATCTATTACTCTAGAATGGAAGCTATTAATAGGAATAATAAAGTGATATGAAGAAGGCCAAACCGTACAGCACTGAGTGTAGTCTGGGAAATACTAGCCATGGTGCTGGGGTAATAAGAACTAGCAGCACAGCCAATACGTCTTGAAATTCACAGAGGCTGTCCTATAAGGAGGCAGGTAGAGTGGAAGAGACAGGAGGCAGACTGCAAGAGCAATGTGGTCTTACTGGGTCCCAGAGCAAGGCTGGTTATAAATGCGTTTTCTAAAAGCCATCTCTTTTCTTTATATTTAGCCCTAAGGGAAAAGTACTCTTGAAATAGACAGGCTGTGATTAACAGGGGCTACAAACAAAGCATCTTTCAACTGAGAAACCGCAAGGCCCACAAGGTAGATGAGTACATTTTTCAGCCCAGCCTGGAGAAAGAAAGGTTCTAGCTTTGCAATCTTTTCCTTAATCAAGTCTCAACTTGGCAGGGTCTGGGATTTCCCTCCTCCCATGATGGGCAGCTGCCCACTGGCCCCGGCTGGGGCCTATGATCCCCATAACTTCATGTGGCTTTGGTACCCGCACATCCTGCTCTGGGGGGGACACCCTCCACCCACTCCAGGAAGATCAAGGTTTCCTTTCATGCAACCTCTGCCCTGAATATTTTCCTCCTTCGACAATTTGAGTTTTCTGCATTAATTAGATATCTTTCTATAACCTTATGGTATAGGTGGATGACTTGCAAGACGGAGATCATAATGTTATCAACAGAGCATGGCACATTTCCTGAGATGTTCTAGGTTAATGAAATACTAATTGACATGCCATGGCCCCAGAGGGTGACCAGATTCTGGCAGAACATAGACAGTGTGAGTTTTGCACTGACAGATGTTCTTCAATATATTAAATATTAATTTTTGAAAAAATTTAGTGATTAGCTCTTTGATTATTATGTATTGGCCTTTCTGCAATTAGTTCCAGTTAGGAAGATTTCACTTGGCAGCACAATTATTTTTCAATTATACTTTTTCTAATATCAAAGCGATTTTGCACTCTTGAGTAGATAACAACTGAAAGAGATAGGAGACGGCTTTGGAATAGGTCTAGGAACACAACCTGGTTACAAACAGTCCATAAGATGGGTAGCTCCCACGTGGAGATCGCCGACTGGCTGTAAGAGCATCTTGGCCTGTCTTGGGTAAGTGACTCTGCTTAAAGCTGATGGAGGACAATGATGCAATTTCACATATGCTCAGAGACTCAGAATCTCAAGACAACTTGACAGGACCCCAATTTTATGATAAGCCTAAAAAATGTCTTTTAATTCCTTTGTTCAGTTTTAATGGAAGTTCATTACATGTATTCATATTTGTTTTAATGTTTCTCAGCCAATGGGGATCTCTGTTAAAAATCTTCTAGCAAACGTATGGGAGGGCACATACATTTAGATAATCCAAGAAAGGTCCAATGATGCCTTCAAAAGAGCAAAGACAAAACCTGAATTGCCTGTCTATTGCTCAGCCTTGCAAGATGCTCACTGTCTTTGCTGGGGACGTCTTGGTGGCCTCCAAGCCACCTTCCATCAATAGCAGTGGCAAAGGCATACAGTCACAGCTGCCCACCACGCAGCTCCCTGGCCCTGTGCCAACCGCTCAGTCACAGACCCTTGGCACCTTTTGAACCCTCACATATTTTTATTTTCCTACCTCCACTCATTGTTTGGTCCTAGCTCGCATGTCACAACTTTAGGGAAGCCCTTCCTGACCCCTAGATCGGATTCCATTCACTCTTAGCACTCTGTATATTCTGCACAGCACACACCAGTTACGCTTAACAGCTAGCAGAGTTTTCTGTGAAAGTCTTGCTCTCCTGTCCCGACCCCACCTTGTCCCAGACTGTGAACTCCATGAAGCCAGGGCTATGTCTGCCTCATTTGCTGCTGTTTACCCAGAGCCTGCCATGATACCTGGCACAGAGAAAAAGAAAACTAAATATCTGCTGAACAAAGAAAGAAGTTGCCTCATGCCTAAAATCTCTCTACAAAAAATTTTAAAAATTAGCTGGGCATGGTGGCACGCACTTGTAGCCCTAGCTGCTTGGGAGGCTGAGGTGGGAGGATCGTTGGAGCGCAGGAGTTTGAGGCTGCAGTGAGCTATGATTGTGCCACTGCACTCCAGTCTGGGTGAAAGAACTGCTCGAAAAAAAAAAAAAAAAAAAGAAAAGAATGTTGCACAAAATTGCTTGTGAGTGGGGTGTGGGTCTAGCCAAGCACAGCACCATTAAGCAGCTACACACATTCTCGAAGCCTGTGCCACGGAGCTCACAACAGAAGCCCTCTGAAGCGCACCTACTTTAGCAGACTGGCTACTGAACCAATCCTCCCTCAACCTCCACCTCACTCACTCATTCATTCGTCCACTCATGACTCTCCCAGCCACCTAAACCCGCCATTGGTTTGCACGTTATACTTCTGCCTCACCAATCGTATCTCCCCTTGGCCTCTTCTGCTCTGGGTTGTTCCTTTCAGCTTAGAGTGGGCACCCCACACTTGAAAGAATATTCTAGAGCCCCCAAGCCACCCAGTGAATGGCTGTCCCACCTGGCTGGTCGTGGCTTTGTGTGGCGATCCCCAGCAGTCACGACTTTGTGACTTCCCACTGCCATGGAAGGTCACAGCTAAAAGCATCTAAACGAGAAAGCTTCAGCAAATTTTTATCACCATCAATTTCAAAAATCATGCCCAAACTCATTTAGAATGATCTGCCAAAGGGTGAATTAGTGACACAGAGCAGCCTGTGGGGACAGAGTGATCCCCAGGTGCAGATGACTGGCTGGCAATGACAGAGCCCAATCTGTGCCACATGGAGAGGCTGCAGCAACCAAAACAGACAAAATCAGCGTGCAGAACAGAAGCATTTAAGCCACAGCAACTTGTCATATTTTGACACATAACTGTTTTCAAGCCTTCGCTTGTAACTGCACAAATATACATTATGCACCGAAATGGCTCTGGCATTTGAAGGGCTTTTCCAGAATTAAGATGAGAAAAGAGCCCCAGAGCCAGATGTTCCAGGTAAGCATTCACTGTGCCTGGTTCCTTCTCCGCTCAAATGGCTGCAATCTGAGAAGAGAACAAAACCTCTACTCGTGGCTGTGGTGTAGGCAGCTTTTAAAACACATTTCCTATGTGTTCTAGTACCCATATTGAGCAGAGGCAACTCTTACTGATAGATTCCATTTTTTTTTCTTTCTAGCACCCACACACTCATCCTCCACACTTAGCGTAGAGGGAAATAAGACACAACGTGACACTGAATGAGAATACGGCAACATGTTCAAAAATAACGTTTTCAACAACTTATAAAACCACAGTATGTTTACCTTTATACATCAGCCTTAATGTTAAAAAAAAAATTACAAATTTTTTTTCCCCAAACGTTTATAAGGTCTACTAACGATGGATACTACTATCCCCCCAAAATGAACAGCAAGCGTGTGAAAATTACTGTTCTGTGATTTGGGTTGCAATTTAGAATGAAAAGCTCCCGGGCATTGGGCATGAAGTTCAGGAGCTGTCTTCCAGCAAAGACGGTCAGTCCCGGGCGGACCTGCAGTTCATGCTTTACATTTGCAACTGTCTGTCTACGAACAAATGATTTGTTAAAATAATTCTAGAAGAGCTCTTTAGTTACAAAGATCCTTGTCACAGTAACTCTAGTCACCATTATAGGAAGGAAAACAGAGGGCAGAAGAAACAACGTGGAAAAAGAAGAGGAGTGAAGAGAGGAGAGGTGGCAAGGTGAAGGAAGCAGGGAGTGTTTTCAGCAGCTCTCTGTCTATTCAGAGACACCCTTAAACATTTTCCTAGAACGAGAATAGAAATGTACGGCACAGAAAACCCACATTTATAAATGATTCACCTGCTGCTCCAACGCCCCCCTCAGTTTCTGCCAAGGCAATTTCTCAAATGCCTGGGCCTCGAGTGGACAGATCTGAGATTCAGTAACTTATGTTTATAATTCTACAGGTAACAGTAGGCTTCAGGCCGAACACTAAATACATCTTTCATAATAAAAACGCTGCCAAGTTAATGAGACGTCTAAGATGCTAAGTACCAACGCCCCGTCCCCTGCCCGGGACATACTTTCAACAAAGTTACTACTTAATTCCTGGTTTTCTGGGAAAAAGTTCTCAGAATTTCTTGCATTTAGAAAAACAAAATGAAAGCAAAAATCCATATATAGCAACACTTCAAAATCTCACAAAAAATGACCTTGTAGAGATACTCTCTCTTCGACGCTACCTGAGTTATTTATTTTTCTATTCTTTTCAGCATATTGTTTCTAGTATTTGTGTCTGTGTGTTCATCTCTGTGTGTGTGTTTATGTTTATTTGAAAATAACTATAAGCTTTGGTCAGTTTGGGTCTAACAGCAGGGCTGTTCCACGAAGGACCCCAGAATGGACGTCTCATGGTTCTGTGAGCGACACGGGCTCCTGGCTATACCTGATCATTGCACACAAAGAACGAATTTATTTAGCCACAAAAAGGAGTGCAGTACTGATACATGCCACAGCTTTATAAACATACTGAAAACATTATGCTAAGGGAAGAAACCAGACACAAAAGGCCACCTATTGTCTGATCCCATCGATGCGAAATGTCCAGAACAGGCTAATCTTTAGAGAGAGAAAGTACATGAGTGGTTGCTGGAGGCTGGAAGGAAGGAGGAAGAGGGAGTGACTGCTAATGAGTAGAGAGGGTTTTTTAGGTGATACAAATGTTCTGGAATTATACAATGGTGATGGTTGTACAATCTGTGAACATACTAAGAACCACTGAGTTGTAAAAGGGTGAATTTTATGGTACGTGAATTATACCTAATTTTTTTTTAAAAAGTGCCCTCTTCTCTTATTTTAGACACATTATTTCATCAATAGGATGGAAAATGTGCCAAGTGAAAGCATATTCTTATACCAATCTTAGAAATAGCCACGTTTGTCGCCTTGGCCACTGAACAAATGACGTTTTTCTGTCTTGGTCTGTTGTTCTATCTTCTCCGTGTTTGCTTCCCTCTTTTCTGGAGACAAAGATGCTCTCCCTGGAGCGACTCTTTCCTTTTTTAGACAGCCTCCCTCTTTTACCACCTGCTGTCGTGCGCACATCCCTACTCACTTAAACAGCCCTTGTCTCCGACGCGGGTTCTCATCTCGAGGAATAAAGCAGGAGAACTATAAAGCATGGAGCCCTTTGTCAGACGTGGTATTCTTAGACGACCTCTGGGAATAACCCACTTAACAAAGGCAGCTGGAGCCATTCTCTTTGGAAACAGCTTTTAGTCAGTTACATCTCCCAAGGTCTTATGGGATGTGACCTCGAATAACTGTTAAACGGCACCTCACTCACTCAGATTCTTCCTATCGATAGATCCCTTAGGCTAAGAACTTCATTGAGCTGAAAGCTCATTTATGTGATTTGCTTCAAAATATACCAGACATAATTTTTAAAAGAGAGTGCTATCAGGGTGGTGAAAATGTTCTAAAACTGGATCAGGGTGGTGGTTGCACAATCTGGTAGATTTGCTTAAAATCATCGAATCGGACACTCAAAATGAGTGATTTTTACGGTATATAAATTATATCTCCATAAAGTTGTTAAAAACGGAAAAACAAAAAATAAATAAACCAGAGGGTGGGAGGGGGCAAAGTGGATGGACACAGACAGAAATTAAGATGGGCCCTGAGTTGACGATGCAGTGGACGCTGTGGGTGTTGCCTGCCTCTCCTCTCCAGGACACCCTAGGTGCTGGCAGTGTTGGCTGCGGACTCTCTCTCAAGGAGTTCCTTTAAGGACAAGAGGGCTGCTTGCCCAAGGTCATGCTTCTCTCCCTGGGGACGGCCCACAACCAATGAGAGGATACCAATGCCTGCCCTCCCCCATTGTCCCAAGGCAGGCGACATCCCCAAAGGGCCGTTTCAGCTCACCTGCTTTGCAGCTCAGCTCCTCCCTCCACCCTGCCCTGCCTCCTTCACTCCCCGACAGATCCCGTCCTGGTGACTCCAGGCAGAACACCGTCTGCACCCTAACCCAAGAGGAGGCTCATGAGACATTCTATGTTTGTACATGCTGGACTTTTTTCATCAAAAATAAGAAAAACAGAAAGTTTCCTAAATGGAAATGCCACAAACTCTAGGGAAAATGTATCTGACTCTGTAGCCAATATCAAGTTTGTTGCTCAATGGTAGAAAGAAATAGAACAAGGCGGGCCAAGGGGGCGGCCCTCTCTGCCCCTGCATCTGAGTCAGGAACCCGGCTCTGCGTGATCAGTGCTTTCCCGGCTCTTTTGTAAGGACTGGGAGATGTCCCCACCCAGCTGTGCGGATGCATCTGTTGAACTTAGGTCTCTTCTCAGCCTGGCTGGCTGCAGTGGTCCCAAGAATGTGTGGTCTCTGCTAAGCATGCAGGAAGGAATACGAGGAAATCCGAGAGCACCAAGGCTCCCAGAAAGGCAGTGAGATGCCAGGAAAGTCTGCACCTACCCTTGAACTTAGAATCCATTTGTTTCCTACATTTAACACACTTGCACCCTCTGCTATAAAGCCTGCAGGCAGGAGGATAATAAGATTTTGGTGATTAAATTATTTAAAGCCACGGATATGGCAGTGCTTTAGAGTACATTCCTGTATTCAGTCTCTTACATCGAAAGGATGATCTGGAAAATCCCCGTCCTTTAGGGAGTCCAGGAACCACCAATTATCTGAAATTACCTGGCTTAAAAAAATCTCAAATCTTGTTAGAAATCTCTGGTTATCTTATGATTATTAACTCCCACTGGCCCATTGGATGAATGCTGGTGCTCTACTAAAAATTCCCCAACCAAAGAGATATATGCATTACTGATTTTGTTATGGCAGGTCCAACTCAGTACCTAGTACTATGGAGTGTGCTGTCTTATGCAAATCTAGATCTCTCCAAAAGAGGCACGGCCCTCCAAATTCTTGGAGCCCCAGAACTGCTTTGGCTCATTGATGTGTGCCTTGTTCAGTCTCTTGGGTTCTCCAGTAACAGCCCACCTGGCTTCATCAGTCCATCCTGCCTGCCCTTCCAGCTCCATCTCCTGGTTTCTGTCTTGTCTGTCCTCCACGAAATGGTCATTTACTCAGAA